>OZ010720.1:20858314-20941599 GCA_963932345.1 Ophion ventricosus
CATTTTTAACAACCTGCCTCGGGTCCGACGTCGCACTGACCTATGGCAGCTATTATACGAGTATTCGTGTATGTACGTGGAGGGGGGGGGGGGGGGGGGAGGGGTAGCGAAGCGGGGTAGAGGTAGAAAAGTATTTTCGTCCAAGTGTTCGAATTGGTTTGTACGAAAATTCTACATCAGTTCTTTTTTCATAAAGTTTCCTTAACGCTTAAGGTTAAAAAAAAAGACTTTTCTAGATAAAACAAATAACCAAGTCTTTTTAAAAAAAACGGGTCAAAAAAGTTATCATTTGTAGAAATAGCATGCGAAAAACCAAAAACATATGATTTAAAAAATAACGTAAAGCCTCAAATCTCGAAAACCATGAGACTTTTACTAAACTGAAATACCAGTATATAAAGAGTGTCTCAAAATCCACGCAAGAAGTAATTTTGATTGAAAACACAGGTCTTTGATTAAAAATGGTGAATTTTTTATTGATTCATAAAGTATACAGTATAGGATTATGTATGGAATAGCATATGCATTTGTTTCTCAACAATCATTCGTCGATTTTCTGAACCCCAAATGCGACAATTTTGTCGATTAACAAAGCCATCAAGATGAAAATGAATCTCATCGCTGAACGATAATTTTGTTCGAAAAATCAGCATCCACTTGTTGTTGTTCCATAATCCATTCAAGGAACTCTCTTCGCTGTGCGTGGTCAGTAGGCTTCAGTTATTGAGTCAATTGAACTTTGTAAGCATGAAGATGCAAATGTTTCGTGAGAATACGCTGTAGAGAGCTTCTGGAAATGGCCAATTCTTGACACCACGGTGCCGAATTGATGTTCATGGACTCTCAGCAACACTCTCACGAACAGCTTCGATGTTTTGTGTTGAACGACTTCTTGAGGGATGACCAGAGTGTTTAAGATCACTATTTGATCCAGTCTCCCTGAATTTTTCAATTAATCTCTTCACAGTTGATGAAGTTAAATCACTATTCCGACCATATTTTGTACGAAAATTGCGAACTGTAGCTACCAAACTTTCATTGTTTTCCAAACATTGCTCAACAATGAAAACGCGTTGTTCTTTCGTGTAGCGCTCCATTTTTAATAACCCTGAACGGTCAGCTGTCACGCTGTCTTTTTTTTCTTTGGCAACACTTTACCGCACAAAAAGCGCAAAAATCAAATCTTGCGTGAATTTTGGGACACCCTTTAGTAGGAGATGATCTGACCTATCAACAGTTGTAGGATGATCCATTCGTTACAGGACACCCTGTATATTCAAGCTAATATTTTCATTAAACATATAGAGAATAACGATTCTGAGCAATAATTTGACAATAGACTACGAATGGCTCGTGTCACGTTTCAAAGTTTCCTCATATGTCATTTATTTCGTATTCCGCCACTGACACTTTTCCACAAGAAGATGAAAAAAAAATATCATTACGATACAGGCTCGGTCAGTTCCTCGTTACGAGGCACTCTGGCGGGAAATTTCACGGTTTCCCGACTCACGCGGGAAATTCAACGTTGGGTGAACGTGATAGACCTATAGCCGTGACATACTTGGGATAACCTCCAATGTCGAATGTTGAAGCTCTGGGTGCTGCTCCTCATCGTCTCATCGGCTCTATCACTTGCCAATCCTGCTCAACCTATATAACTCATCTCGACCCTCTCGTCGATTCGTAGGATTAATTCTGTCCCTACTTGTCCCCGTGCGCTACTCCTTCAACTACAAAATATTCCCCAATGCTTTCGTAATCAACGATCTCGCACCCACGCTCAACCGATTCCGCAAAATCCACCGAATCCACCTCATACATAAGATACGAAGTACCGAATCACGCGCGAAATAATGTGTTTTTTTTTCTGCCTTCCCATACGTGTTTTCCTTTCACTGTTTGTACTTGGGGGTTCTACCCTTGAGAGACGGCGCTGGCGTGATGCGGCTCTCGTAAATAAGCACTGAGATGTGAGTAAAGGCAAAAGACACATAGAAAGAGAGAGAGAGAGAGAGAGAGAGAGAGAGAGAGAGAGAGAGAGAGAGAGGGAGTGAATGCGTAATCTCAAAGAAGAAAAGAAAGAAAAAGCAAAGGAGGAAAAACGTACACAGGCTCCACACAACTCCGTTAAAGTTGAATCACATTGTAAGCGAGAATTTGTATCCGACTGTGTACCAACGTAACGTATAGTGGATGTTACACTGCTGGCAGGAGGGTGCGATCCCTCGTCTTCCATTTTCTCGTGACTAGTTTTTGGTTCGTATTGTCAAGTAGTCGACGTACTACTTCTTGTAGCCTCGAAGGGATCCAATTTACGTACAAGCAGCAATGCCTCTACACAAATGTGGAATACACACAAGCACTCATATGAGTGCATATACAAGGTGTTTGGCGCATAGACCAACACAATTTTTTGAGAGATTGGGGGGGGGGGGGAGGTCATTTGTTAGTTTTTTCACCCTTAGACCTTACGTCTTACGTGTCACGGTAATTGAGATATGATTTTTGTTTCGTTTTTTTTTTTAATTACCAGAAATGTTGCCTTTGAGTCATCATAACTGTTTTGTTTGTGGTTGTAATAGCACGAAATAACTTTTGTTGCATGCATACGGAGTAACGGAGGTCAATTTGAGCAAAATTTATAACTCAAGTTTAATAAAAACATCGGAAACATAAAAAGTCATTTCTTAACCCTGGCCCTGGCAAACTAGTATCTCTTATTTTGACCACATAATTCATGATTTCTATGACATGTAGCATACCGTTGAAAAGGCTATGAACTAGAGAACTTTTTTAAACAAATCTTAGTTCAAAATAGCTTTTAGTTTTTTTTATAATGAATTTAAAAGTTGACATTTTTCATACATTTACACATTTTTATGACTTTGGAAGCTCATGAGTCTTTTTTTTTAAACGAATTGTAACAAATAATGATTTATTTATAATAAACATACATTGCAGAATACAACAAAAATTATTTCCCGCTATTACAACCACAAACTAAAAAATTATGACGGTTCAAAGACGAAATTTCGGGTAATTAAAAAAAAACGAAAAAAAAAATCATATCTCAATTATCGTGACACTCAGGACATAGGGTCTAAGGGTGAAAAACTTAGCAAATGACCCCTTCCCCAATCCCCCCAAAAAATTGCGTCGGTCCATGCGCCAAACACCCTGTGTGTGTGTGTGTTTCTATATGAGCGCGAAGTAAACGAGAAATCCAATAATGTGCAAGTAAGACCTTCTTCGGCTGAGAACGACTCCATTTCCCGTTACCCTCTTCAGTACCCACACAGATCTTGAGAGACGTCCGCTCGCTAATCGGATTATAGATCGAAACGAAGAACGATTGCTAGTCTCTTGGATTTATTTCGGTATCTTGTAAACCCTCTTTTATACTGGACGAGTTGCACAGCGAAAAGACAGAATAAATGAAGAAAGAGAGAGAGAGAGAGAGAGAGAGAGAGAGAGAGAGAGAGAGACCGAGAGACCCAAAGCGTTTTATTTCCACGAGAGGAGAGCGGATGCACATGGCGGTCTATTCATCTGTTCTTTATTTCCTCCTCGGATTGGTGGAACTATATCTATGATTACATCCATGTATCGTGAGTCATAGAATCTGGCAGGTACATATGCTAGTGATATATATATTAGGTGTATGACTTAATTTTTACAGATTTTTTCTTCGAGCTTAAAATTATATTTAAAATAAAAATATTTTCGCGGTCTTTTGTGGTTTTGAAAGGATCGGATGCAAGGTTTCAGAACACCGAACGACAAGTCTACGTGAGTTACATAACTTCTCAGAATAGCAGAGTTTACGATGGCAACTGATAAACAGCACATTCGGCACTGCATTTTTTTTCCCCGATACGACCATTTTTCACGAAGTTACGGCCTTTCAAAATCACTAAATAAAATTGTGAAATTTTTCTGCTCCTTTAATTTTTTTGCTGAGTGTATAATTATATATACAGTGGGTAAAAAAATATTTGTACACCACGTGTTTTTCAAATTGTCCTACGCAAAAAATCAAATGCTTAAGCATTTTATTTTTTATTCGAAAATTTTTGTCGAACATTTTAATTTTTTTCGAAAAAAAAATTCTAAAGTATTTTATTTTTTTTCGCAGGATAATTCGAAAAAACACGCGGTGTACAAAAACTTTTTTTACCCACTGTATGGATATATATAAAGGGTGTCTCAAAATGACCTGATATTTTAATTTATTAATAAAACGTATTATTATTTAAAAAGTACGAATATTTTTATTTTAATATAAGGTACAAACATGGAGGTGCATGGTCGGCTGGCTCCAGTTCGTGTGTCAATTAGATCTTGCATATGCAGATCTCTCGTCAAAATTCTCTGCACAGGGCATCTTGAAATGTTCAATTGCTGAGCACGATGGCAAATCGAGGTGGAAGGACTTTCGTCAACACATGCGCTCACTGCGGCTTATGTTTCATTCGACCTACCGACTAACCTCCAATATTGTAATTAAATTCACCACAGTGTTGGGAGATGGTGCGTTATGATGACCAAAAGACGTGCGGACTTTTTGAACCATCTCTGCAAATTGTTCACCATTTTCGTAGTGAATTTTTACAATTTCTATGCGTTGCTCGACCGTGTGCTCCATGACTAAACCTCAATACTTCCTGATGCCAGTTGTCAAAGATTTGTACTCTATGTTCGCCACAAAAAAAACAATGGGGCGCAATTTGAAATGTCAGGTCATTTTAAGACACCGTTTATATATATATATATATATTGGGGTTGCCAAAATTCATCGACTAATCGTGCTTGGCACGTTTCCAGAGTAATCAAACGACCGACGAGCCTATACCTTGATCTCGAGCCACCAAACACCTTTACTCCAAACGTCGTGGTTCTATACATAGACCCTTTCCCTTCGGCCACGACATAAACACAGCGATTGGCGACACTTATCGATCTGATCGTCCGCCCTCCACTCCGCGTATTTCACAGTTGCCGCCTCTCTCTCTTTCTCTCTCTCTCTCTCTCTCTCTCTCTCTCTGCCTCTCTCTCTTCTTCTCGATGTCCTTCGGATCCTAGTACTTCGCAAAGTACGATGAAATTCCTGGCACAACCGAGCCAGGGTTTTCTCGGCTTAACCATACAATTGCGAAGCCAATTCCAACGCTAATCTTTTTATATGTCGCACACTCTATCCTGATAATTGTATATCATGGATTCATGTGCTTGTTACATTTACAAGCTCCTAATGCTATTGTTTATTGCGAGGCATTGCGATAATTTTCACGTCGTTATAATGGTGTAAAGCTTCTTCACTGTGTACCCTTATATATATGGGTGGGGGGTGAATGTTAAGCTCATTCAAAATAATATTGACTGTCGGCACATTGGGCGTTTGGAAGCCTTAAATAAATCTGCTTCAACGAATCCTTCATTTTGGAGAAACTTTTTTTATGGAACCTAAAAAAAGTTATATTTTTCTGAGATATCGTGATATATTTACATTCTACGACGTGTGTAAATTAAGTAATGGGACTGATTTATTTACAATTTTTTTATTCGAATAGAATTACAATTCAATATTGTCTCCCTCAAAATAACTTTCTTGGGCAACCACCGAGCCCTGGAGATGGTTCTTCCAATCCTCATAGCAGTGCTGGAAATCGGATACTGGAATAGCTTTCAGCTGGTCGGTTACAGCCGTTTCAATGTTTTCGAGTGTGATAGAATGACGTCCCTTGAGGTGATTTTTCAATCTCGGGAAGAGGAAAAAGTCACAATGACTCAAGTCAGGTGAACAAGGAGGCTGAGGAAGCACAGGAATGTTTTTACTGGACAAAAACTCGTTTATTGGAATTGCTGTGTAATGGCAATTTTTCTCAACCCCAATTAATTGGTCAAAATCCGATGAACTGTGGTGTGCTTGAAATTCGACTCTTCCCCGATCATTCTGACTGTCAACTGACAATCTGAACGAGCAAGATCCCACATTTTGTCGATATTTTTATCGGCTCTTGAAGATGAAGGCCTTCCGCTGCGTGGTTCATCTTCAATCGATTCTCTTCCTTCGGAAAATGCCTTTAACCACCGAAAAACCTGGGCACTTGATAAAACACAGTCACCATAGGCCTGCTGAAGTTTTGCAAAAGTTTCCGTTGCACTGTGCCCAAGCCTGAAGTAAAACCTGATAGTACACGGTTGCTCAAAATTCATATTACTCATTTTTAGAACGCATTCGAAAAAAATGTCTCACGAAAAAAAAATCATTACGGACAACCAAATGACCCTAGCGAGTTCAAACTCGTACTGAAGGCGTATCGCATGTTCACCGTCCGCTTCTCCAACTACCACGTCGCAAATGTTGCCAGTCTCATTACTTAATTTACACACCTCGTATATACGGTCGCATTCAAAGCAGAATTTTCAACTTTTTTCGGGTCTTCAATTTTTTTATTACATCAGGAAAAAAAGATGATATTTGGCAGCAAACTCTAAAGGTGGCTCTATTACTTTATGGTGTTGAAGTTTGCATCGTTGGAATGCAACGAAAATATTTTTTTTCCGTAATGCCCATTCTTTTTTTTTTTTGCAATATTTGAGCTACGAAACAACGGAAACGTTTTTGAGGATCCTTATATTAGGGATATATAACCAACATCTGGAAGAGAAAGATTTTGTATGAGAACAAGAATAAAGAAATAAAAAAAAAGCCACGGCGAATTTTCGTTGCATTTCGACGATGCAAGCACCGTGTTACTTTTGTCCTTCTGTCTATCGAGGCACCATTTAATATTGTTTCCGCCCCCCCCCCAACCCCCTTTTGGGAGAAGCGAGAGGAAACTATTGTCGATTGTAATCAAAAGTGGAAAAGCCAAATATAATAGATTTTTTTTACTTAGTCTGACACACATATATATATAGATATAACGAGAGAAAAACCGGTGCATCGTGGTAAGTACACGGAACATGGAGAACGGCAAAATCTCTTGAGATTGTAAAATTTAATTGAACGTACAGACATAAAGTACGAAAACAAAAAGAAAACTGCGAAACGAATACCCAGATAATATGAGAGAATAGAGAAGGGAACAAAAAGAAGGGGAGATAACGCTGTGTGTGACGGGTAAACATTATATATATATATATATATATATATATATATATATATATATATATATATATATATATATATAAATAGAGAAGACTTTTTCGTAAGCTATCCGGAGGGTCCCAGATAATTTTTTTCCCCTACGTCTAGCAGATTTGTAGAAAAGTATGGGTAACGGTAAAGATAGTGTTGTCTCGTGTTCTTTCTCTCTCCGACAGGGCACCTCACCCTCGGTGTTTTTTTTAAAGCGGCAACAGAGGGAGAGGCATGCACGAGCGAGATTATAATGTTGAAGACAAAAAAAGAAGAGCATTAGATACGAAAGGAAGGAAAAGAGGGAAAGAGAAAGATAAAGAGAGCGAGAGCGAGAGAGAGAGAGAGAGCGAGAGAGAGCGAGAGCGAGAGAGCGAGAGAGAGAGAGAGCGAGAGAGAGAGAGAGAGAGAGAGAGAGAGAGAGAGAGAGAGAGAGAGAGCAGCCAGAGACTGCACTGTTCAGTACTGTTCAGTTCCTTTCAAGTTAATCATCGAATTGTTCGAAGCGTCTGCTAAAAGCTTTCTTGGAGCGGCGAGCTCGACGAAGGTTTTTTCGTCGTCGTCGCAAAATGCGTAGCTTGTCTATAATACACGGAATTTGGGATAGGACTTTATATGCATATACAGGGTGTGAGGAATAAAAATGTCGATACTTGTAGCAAATGTGTGTGATTATGATACGAGTTAGAAAAAAAGCCATCGTATTGACTAGGAATGTTCGATTCTGAATCCGAACTTATCAGGAAAATCAATTTTCTCGATGAGAAAAATCGATTTTTTGTATTGATTCTCTGGCGTTCGATTTTTTTACGAAACAATTTTTCTGAGGCAGAATCGATTCTTTGTCTGGATGGAAAATAATCGAACGATTAATTTCGCCAGCACACCAGAAAATCGGTGCGAATCGATTTTTTTCACTAGGAAAGAGACTTTGGCCTTAAAGGGGCTACACGACCTCGGTGCTCGGAAAAGTAGATATAAAAATAAGGAAATAAAAATTATCGCGACTATTGAATATATAAAATAATTCTTATTTTTCATCAATATTTTATAATTTTATGAGCAAATAAAAAAAACAAATAAAAAAATATTTTATAAATGGCGGATATATAAGTCCTGCTCAAGCGATTTTGATGAAATTCATACCACATATTCTTTATAATATTATCTAAGATGTGGCGTAGGATATAAAAACAATTGGAAGCCGCGTTCTTTTTTTTTATCCATTTTCAAAACTCAACATTTTAGCAAAAAATAGTGTTTTTTTTTCAAACAGCTGTCATTTCGACAATTAATTTTTTTTCCCTATGTTACACATTACCTTTCTTTAGAGGGAAACATTTTGCATTTATTTTTCAGACGAAGCCTAACACAGAAAAAAATTCCACCATCGGCAAGGAATTTCAAAAGAGGGCCCTACGAGACGGCATATCGCCGTCATTTTTTCAATTTTTATCCGTCTTTTTTTTTACTTTCGTTCATAAAACCACAATGTACTTGTGAAAAATAAAAATGATTTTATATATTCAATAGTCGCGTCAAAAAATGTTTTTATTTTCATACCTCTTTTTCCGAGCGCCAAAGTGGTGTAACGCCGTAAAGGGTTGATGATGTACGCTTTTCTTTGTTCAAAATGTGCCATTCAGTTCATCCGCGTACGTTTGAACTTTTTGTTTTTGTTTTTTTCTTCCGATACCGTATAAAGTTTGAAAAAAATCGATTTTTACAAGATCGATCTTTTTTTCGTTTCGATTTTTTTTTTTGCAGAATCGATTTTCAGACATCCGATTCAGAATCGATCCCAAAATCGATTTTTCAGAAGATCGAACATCCCTAGAACCTAATCGCCCTTTTTTTGCGCTTTGGATCTAAAAAAAAAGAAGCTTTGCATTTTTCTTAATCCAAATAAAGAAACAAAATTTGTCTTTTTTGCTTCCTGTATTGATTTGTTGCGTTTTTTGTTAACTATTTTTCTCAGTACTGCACTTTGAACTCCGATTTAACTTTACCTTCGCTCGCCTTCCTTTCGCAATAGTGCGTAATTTCTGTCCCTACGTGACGAGCCTCAAATGATATCAGTAATGCAAATTTTTTTCTAATTTTAGTTCGATAATGTAAGAACAATACGAAGTTTTGAACGATTGCTGCGTCGCACGTTCTTGAAGTTCTGACAACTTTCGATTCGTGACACTTTATAACCTTCTACATCAATAAAGACGGTATATGTTAATAGAGAAAGAGGCAAAAGTGCGTTCAGAGACGGCAAAAAAAAAAAAAAAAATCGCAACACGCGAGACAGTAGAAGTGGAAGAGAGTACGACGGAAAAGAGCGGGAGGAAGAGAAGGCAGTGCATATACGAAGATGAGATGCAGAGAAGGGTAAAGGCATGCGAAAATACTTCAGTTTTTCCTTTGAACTTTGATCCTCTTTCGTTTTTTCGTTCTCTTTTTTCTTTCGCTTGTCATATTTTTTCCTGTACCTATCTCTATTCTTCCCTTTTTACATTTTTATTAATCCTTCTCCCTCCCTCTCTCCCTCTCTCTCTCTCTCTATCTCTCTCTCTCTCTCTCTCTCTCTCTCTCTGTTGCGCTCTTGTTCTCTCTTCTAGTATTCTTGCCTCTCCCTTTGCCATCCCTACGTATCGCTAATGCTCGCCCTATATCTCTCGTCTCTAAACGTAGTAGCAAAAATGTCAAGTATAACGGAGCTTCAACGATTCGGAACGTGCATTCCATTTCGAAAATTTGTCGAGATGCCGCAGAGTGCGGGAGTCGAAACGAAGAACGAAGACAGAGAGAGAAAAAGAGAGAGAGAGAGAGAGAGAGAGAGAGAGAGAGAGAGAGAGAGGGAGGGAGGAATGGACTTTTGTCTCAAAGCGTTCCAAGATATTGCAAGTTTATATTCGTGAGATCCTTTCTTTGTCGTTTCTTTTGCCCTTTTCCTTCACGTCCTGCCGCTCTCCTTACCATTATAAAATGACAGCTTCACTTTTTATAACTTCGTACATGAATCACAGTCCGTCGTGTATATTTCTTCGTAATACGTAGCAACGTGCACGAGGGGGTGTATAAACGACAACGATGATAAAATACTAAAAAAATAATCAAAGGAAAAAAGCCAAAGGGGGGGGGGGGGGGGGGGGTGGTGGTAGGTGGCAAGTAAAGCAAGAAGGCCAAAAAATTGTCGTCGTGTTTGGCGCATGGATCGACACAATGTTTTCATGACTTCAAAATATGCATCGTTGGAATGCAACGAAAATAAATTCTTTTTAATTGCTCAAATCTTTTCGGCCCGATTAAGGTTGAGAAAATCTCTCCCACCTTTCTAGGAATTCTTTTTAGAGATTTACAACCATAATTTGAAAAAAAAGATTTTTCATAACGATAAAAATTTTAAAAAATAATAAAAGGAAAGATCGTTGTATGCCAACGATGCAAACTTCAATATCATATTTTTTTAGGGATTGGGGGGGTATCATTTGCTAATTTTTTTCACCCTTAGACCCAAAAATTCGCCTTGAAATCGTCATAACTTTTTTGTTTGTGGTTGTAATAGCATGAAATAACTTCTGTTGTATTTTTAAATGTATGTTTATTATGAATAAAGCATTATTTGATACAATTGCTTTCAAGAAAATGACTCATGAGCTTCCAAAGTCTTAAGGCAGGCAAGCACTTTAGATGCTTCAAAAAATCATTTTTTTTTTTAATTTCATAAATCGTTAGCAATATATCTTAAGAATAGACCCTGAAAATTTCAAAACGATATGCGGATTCCTCCTAACGGTATGTATATAAATAATAAAGACTCTTCGCTCGACTCCCAAGCGCACTCAGGTATCCACGAGCGCTCAGTTAGGTAGTTTGTTTGGGTTTGTTTGCGTTTTCATAACCCAAATTTGGTTTTTTCATTACCCAAACAAATCCAAACTCGACCGTTTGGCAGTCCCCCCCCCCCCAATCCCCCCAAAAATTGGGTCGTTCCATGCGCCAAACACCCTGTATATGAATGTGAAGATGAGCGAATGAATGCTCTGGAAGTTTCTCAAAGGAATTCATCGGAGTATGAAGATATTTTTGCCGCCCTTCATTCCCCTGGCTGGTACTTTCTCTCTCACACTTTCCCTGCCTAGCCTATCACGAAATGCAATCATCAGCCAAGGAACACCGCTCACCCTCTATGTACGAGGAACGCATAAAAGCTGCCGGCATACACAAACCGTCCGCAGCGCATATACATATATACATGAATTGGAAATCTTACCACGTGTGTGTGTGACCAACTCCTTTGCTGTAGGTGTATCGCCATCTCACCATGAGGTAAGTGCGCGTACCCCGAAAATGGTGAAATCGAGATTGTGAGAGGGCATAGGTTCGAAAGAAGAGGGGGATGAAAAGCGGAGATAGGAGACGGGAAAAAGGGGACCAAGTCGTCTTTGATCAACGAGCCAGAAGATCAAGAAGCTCCATCTTATGAAGTACATGTGTCCGAACGTTTGCACTAAAACACATATATCGTGCGTTATGCCGTTGGGTAGCATAAATTTAGGTTAGCTCGGTTCGATAGACCCGAATCATTGAAATCCAATGAATTCCCGCAAATACACTTGGGAAAGATAATTTTTCGTAACGTTGCGCATTCACGGAATGGCAAAAGCCTCCATCAAAAGATCCACGTTGAAGAAATGCCCGAATTCATTACCATAATTTGTTATGATTATTATTATTATGTTTTATTTCCTCTTATTTGTATTTTTATAATAATGACAGTACTCAATAATACTGACATAATGGAGTAATTGGATTTTTTTTAAGCCGACCCGGTTTGGTCAATGTGCAAAAAAACCAATACTCTCGTTTTTTTTTTACATTCTATTAAAGCTGGGAGAGATTAAGATTTCCCCTCTTGAATCTCGACACGTTGAAATAACTTTTTTGTGGGGCTAAAAGAGAACTGAAATCAATTTGTATATATGGAAAAAAAGGCAAAGATGATCCCCGAGTCAAGATGTATAGCCTCCTCTGAACACTCGTACGATCCATTGTTTTTGCAATGCACAAGCCGCCAGTCTCCGTTAATCCTACAAAACCCAATTTCTCGAGTTCAGTGCCATGAAGAGGCCTCCATTTGGTCCAGTGTAGCCTCTGATAGTCCTCCCAAACCTTCTGTCGACCCCCAGTTTCAGTGAAACATGCAGAATACAGGCCTCCTTGACCTGCTTTCGGCGTCGAGTCCGTTGCCTCGACCCCACCTAACCTCCTTTGAGTCCAAATTCGATATCTCCTCCATCAACACTTCATTGTGGCCTGATAGGTAACCCGTTCGATGACGAAATAAATACAAATGTATTTAGCGAAATTCGCTGAATGGAGGGTCCGAAGGGTCTACAGTGCGCCTACAGTAGGCTGAATGAAGGGTCCAGAGGGTCTTCAGTGCCCCTACAGTAGGCTGAAAGGGGGACCAGTAAGTTCTGCGGGAGCGCTCGAAGTAGGCCCATCTGGGGTTTCGCAGGAACAGTTACGCTCTGCATTGGCCTCCTTCGAGTGACAATGTCCAGTTTCTGCCATACGGGAGGTTCATCGGAGTCCCTAACGTATTGGTATTCCAAACATTGTAACCTCGTTTAGGTACCCGATAATCCGCTATCGCCGATCTCTGCTCGGAGAAGGAGGCCTTTATTTTGCAGGTTGAACGCGGCTTGAAAATTTCGCCTCGGGGATGCAATAATCTGGAAGGGATAGGGTAGTCGTACCTTTTTCTCGCGCCAAAATTACGAGCAGCGTTGTCAACATTCTTGCAATTTATTTTAGGAATGTTTCAGACCACCATTATAAACCACTAATTTGTTAGTATCTCGCGTAGTAAAACAAGAAACATGAATAAAAGCTTTTGCCTCGTGAGGGAGGAGGAGGAGGGTTGAACCCAACGAAAGAATAGAACAGCGAAAGCGCAATAAAGAGAGGGAGAGAGAGAGAGAGGGTAAGGAGAAAAGGGGGAAAACGATAAGCAAAAAGACAGGGCGAGGGGAAGAGTAGCATTCGAAGAGGGAGAGGGAGAGAGAGGGAGAGAGAGAGAGAGAGAGGGAGAGAGAGAGAGAGAGAGAGAGAGAGAGAGAGAGAGAGAGGGAGAGAGAGAGAGAGAGGGAGCAAAAATGTACAAACCAGGCAATGAAGGAGAGAAGGCAGAGAGAATGGAAAGAAAAAGGGCTGTACTCATATTTTTTTGTCACCCCGGCTACCAGAGGGCACAAAACGGACATTGGGCAGCAGATAGTATAACCACCCTCTCTCTCTCTCTCTCTCTCTCTCCCTCCCTCCTTCTCTCTCTCTCTCTCTCTCTCTCTCTCTCCCTCTCTCTCTCTTTCTCTCTCTGCCTCACTGAATTCCTCTGCGTTTCTCTCTCACACATTTCTCTCCGGCATTACTGTCTCTCAAAGTTGCACATTCTCCGAGTACCATGAGCGCTTTTGATCCCAGTTTCTCTGCTTTTTCACCCAACTTTTCCGGTGGCTCGGGCACACGGGACCTTTCCTTTTACTTCCCCAACGCGTATACTCACTCATCCGCGTCCGCGCGCATTTATTTTCGCGTTTCCTTCTCCATTTCAGCTCCTCGCTCCTCCTCCTCCTCCTCCTCCTCCTCATACTTACATTTTCACAGCGAGCTCGTGAATTTACCGCTGCAACCGTCCTGCGGAGGGATGGAAGAGCGCGGTTCACCGACACACGCATGTGTGTACATGTATATACGTATTATATGCATGTGTTTATAGCCACCCCTTTCCTATATATATATATATATATATATATATAATCTTGAAGCTGACATGCCTCGTTGTAACCCTCTTCTTCCTTTTCAGGTTGCACGCCCCATTACCCACCGTTGACGTCAACATCGAATTTCTATAGTTCGCACACCCTCGTATATGGGAATGAATACAGTTTCTGCATATATTATGCGCACGCACACTTTTACGTGTATGTATGAGGACGTATACATGTATGTGCATATGTGCGCATAGATCTCCTCGCGAAACATCCAAGACGCGAAATGCAAATAGTTTCTCACAGTTTTTGTTTGCCGTTGATAAATGATAGTCGAGAGCGAACACCCTAGCGACATTTCCGACCCCATCACAAGTTCACACATAGTCGCGATTCTACAGTGCCAAAAAAAAAATAATTAATTCAAATAGGATGTATTTGAATCAAATAGATTTTTTGCCTTGTCTCGCGGCTTACTACGACCCTATTTGTTTCAAATCTTTTTTTTTTAAATTTGTTCAAGCTATTCTTTTTGAATATTAACCCTTCGTGGTCACTCTGGGTAGGATCGACCCGTCGATCAATTTTTGACGTAAATATCTAATAGTTCCCGGCTTTGAATGGGACTGCATTGACCATCTTACCTGGAGTTTGAAGTATCCTCATACCATAAAATTTTTACCCCCTTCACATGTCGGAATAAATACTTTTTTTGGAACACGCACTATGCTACTATTTTTTTTCCAAAAGTAGCATATCTAAGGAGTATCACGTCCAAATTTGAGGTAAAAATGTTGAAAATTCACGAAACTATGATTTTTAGAGCGAAACAGTGTCTTTTTTTGCGTTTTCACTTCTTTATGAATTTTTTTTTAACCTGCCGCCATTATATTTATTATAAATAAATTTTTCGTACATCATCTAGAAGGTTCAAAGCATGTTCCGTAATTTTTTTAACCACTTCGGATGGATACTTTGATCACAATACTTTTTTGAAAACTGACTGGGTAGAATCGAGCCAAGTGTGACCACCGGGATTGAATTTGGAAGTGTGACCACGAAGGGTTAAATATATTCCAATTTCAATAAATGAAGATTATATTCAAATTAAATAAATAAAGATAAACCAAGACATATCGCATGAATACGGTTCTATATGAAATATGAAAGGAATATAGGTTCACGACATAGAAGTGCGGTGGAAAAAAATTCAATTGTTTCTTTTTTTTCACTAACAAGGCTGTTATTTGAAAAAAAAAGAAAGGTATCGCCCAGCCTTTTATTAACAGGCGCGACTATTTATGTATGGAAAGACTAACCATTTTTCTCAACTGCATAATGTTACAACAGTCTTCTAATGAAAACAAAGCCCTAAGATTTTGGAGAGACCGAATCGTGTACCATTTTTCTGTCTGTCTGTTTTGTCTTATACTACCAGATGAAACAAAATCACAGATTTATTAGGAATAAATAAAATATTTAGTTATTCGACGATATTAAATAGAAATTGATTTGACTAAGTAAATATATTCAAAATAAATAATTTTAATGATGGAATGCAATAGGAAAAAAAATGATTCCACGAGAAATCTAGTTAATTCAAATAAAAAATAAATCAAATCGACGCATCTAGTTAATATGAAAAAAAAAATTCTGTCAGTGTACGTATGAACTCTTTTTTGAGGAGACTCGGGAGACTTGCGAGCTCCGATTAATATTGATATCGTCTTAAATACCCGTCTGTTAATGCCTGCAACCCTTCATCCATTTATATTCGATTTGTAAGAACAAAGAAAAATGTTGCCACGATGCGGGAATTTTTATGTTGACTGCGCTGTGTGTCGCAATCTCGCTAGGAATATAATTCGTACCCAACGCGCTTCGTTGCGTCGAATATTCGCGGCGACAACTGTTTCCTATCACGAAACCCCGATAAATCGACATAGATATGAAAACGCTGATCGGAATCACCGAGAGAATTTTGGTTTCGTGTTTGTGGCTGTTTATCGTTGTACTCCGAGCCAAGGGGAGAAGTATAGTAAGACTCAGAGAACAAGGGTGAAAGGGCAAGGGGAGGGGAGGAGGTTAAAGGAAAAGAGAAAAGAGGAAGGCGTCGTATAAATTACAAGAATGGAAAATACAGCATGCGAGCCTTGCTTCTGCTTACGACAGAAACTATCAATCTACGTTTGTGACATATGCAAAGTCACGGTTAGGTTGTTGCACAAACGATGTTCGAATGAAAAATATTCACAAAGAACATATACGAGGTTCATTTGAAAAGTTTCCGGCCTTATCAACGAAAAGTGATAGTAGAAAAAAAATTCTTCCGCCGCCCGATAACCTTAATATATGTAAACCGTCAAAATTTCATGTTATTCTGATCATTACTTTGTCTATGGGACTCTTGCAAAGTATCCAGCTGACGTTTGTCAACAATGGAGAAAACCGAGTACCGCGTAGTGACAAAGTCCCATCATTTGAAAGAGAAAAAAGACTCAGGGAACTGGCGGAACTTAAAAATTTTCGTAACTCCGTCGTCCATTTCGAAGCTAGAACTGTACTGGGAATTCCTCTCCTATAAATGTGCTTACATTTATCCAAAAGTGATTTTAAAGCGATTGGGCTTTAAATAAGGTTGAAAATGGGTATATTAAGTAATGGGACTGATTTTTTTTCAATTTTTTTATATGAAAATGGTGTAAATTAAGTAATGAGACTGATTTTTTTCAATTTTTTTATATGAAAATGGTGTAAATTAAGTAATGGGACTGATTTTTTTCAATTTTTTTATATGAAAATTGTGTAAATAAAGTAATGGGACTGATTTTCTTCAATTTTTTTATCCGAATAGAATTACTATTCAATATTGTCTCCCTCAAAATAACTTTCTTGGCAATCCACACAGCGCTGGAGACAGTTCTTTCAATCCTCATAGCAGTGCTGCAACTCGGATACTGGAATAGCCTTCAGCTGGTCGGTTACGAGCCGTTTGAATGTTTTCGAGTGTCCCAAAATGACGTTCCTTGAGGTGATTTTTCAATATCGGGAAGAGGAAAAAGTCACAAGGACTCAAGTCAGGCGAATAAGGAGGCTGACGAGCCACAGGAATATTTTTACTGGCCAAAAACTCGTTTATTGAAATTGCTATGTGGCAGCAATTTTTCTCATCCCCAATTCATTGGTGAAAATCTGATGTACGGTGGTGTGAGTCAAATTCAACTCGTCCCCGATCATTCTGACTGTCAAGCGACGATCTGAACGCACAAGATCCTGGATTCTGTCGACATTTTCATCGGTTCTTGAAGATGACGGCCTTCCGCTGCGTGATTCATCTTCAATCGATTCTCTTCCTTCTGAAAATGCCTTGAACCACCGAAAAAAAACTAGGCCCTTGACAAAACACTGTCTCCGTAGGCCCCCTGAAGTTTTGCAAAAAGTTTTCGTTGCACCGTGCCCAAGTCTGAAGCAAAACCTGATAGCACACCGTTGCTCGAAATTGATGTTGTCAGTTATTTTTAGAACGCACTAGAAGAAAAACTGTTTCACGAAAAAAAAATCGCCATGGACAACCAAATGACTCTAGCTAGTTCAAACTCGTACTGAAGGCGTATCACATGTTCATCTGCCGCTCCGCCAAGTCCAGCGTCCCAAGTGTTGCCAGATCGAACGTCACGTTGCCAGTCTCCTTACTCAATTTATACACCTCATATATGTGCATACATTAATTCCGCCATATCGATGATAAATTCGAAAAGTACGAAAATGGCGACTTTTAAAATCAACGGCGCAGTACAATGTCTCCGAAATGTTGAGCTGGGAAGAGAGAAGTCGGCGGTGTCTATAGGAGCGGAGTATATAGACACAACTGCAACGTAATATCCTCGCGATAATGCGGTGTTGGATGTCGGAACTCGAAAGCCCAATTTCGTAACCCAACACGCTCAAATTTACGAGGGCTTCATTTCGCAAACGAACCCGGTATGAACCGGGCAACGAAAACGAAATGCAAGAGACACGGTTGGAAAGAAAGTGTCTGAGAGAGAAAGAGAGAGAGAGAGAGGCATGGAGAGCAAGTAAAAGAATAAGGGAGAGGCGTCGCAAAGGAGTACGAGGGAGTTTTGTTGGCAACGATAACTCTAGCGAGGCTGAAAAGCAGATACTTCTCGCAATATAGATATACACAAGTTACCGCATACCAAACCGACACCATCACGAATCCGACATTAGTCGTGGGCGTATAAGAGCTACGTTTTTCTTTCTTTATTCCCTTGGACCTATGCGCGCGAAAAATTTAAAACGAAAATCCGGAATCCCTCGTTCGTGGCGATAAATCATGCTCCTTTCATAGTTTCAGCAGGTTGGGAAGAATGAGGGGGCGGGGAAAACGCGAACGAAAAGAGGAGAGTACCAATAATAATGAGCAAAAACGGCTGCAGACACGAGTATGTTTTCCGAGGATAAATACCGAAAAAAGGCTTAAAAATCGGATCCGTAAAAACAAACATTTGAAGGGTCCGCGCATAAGCTTCGAATAAAAAAAATCGATATTTTTTTATCGCATAGTTTTATACTTCAGGATCTTAAGTTCAATTTGCAACAAAGATTTTGCAAAAATTCCACAAATTTACCGAGTTATGACGATTTTTGTGATTGGCCAGATTGCCTATTGCGCTTTTTTTTCGAAACTAACGTTTTCATATTTAAAAGGCAAAGTCCTGACTGACTGACTGACTTACTCATCATCGCCCAGCCTAAACCACTAAAGGTAGAAACGTGAAATTTAGAGAGGATGTTGATTTTATATCGGAGGCATCGTTTAAGAAGGGATTTCTCGAAATTCAACCCCTAAAGGGATGAAAGGGGGTGGCAAAGTTTGTATGGGAAATAATATTTTTATGATCAAATTTACTTGAAAGTTGGTATTAATGCTCTGTGACACAATTAATGAAAAAACGTATTTCGGCGTTTTTCAACATTCAACACTTAAGGGGATGAAATGGGGTGTAAAAGTTTGCATGGAAGATTATATTCCTTGCGTGTATCGACTTGAAACTTGAAACATATATTCCTTAGAAGGTGTAGACGTGCATTAAAAAAAGGATTTTTCGAAAAGCCACTCTTGAGGGGGAGAAATGGGGTGTAAAAGTTTGTATTGGAAATTATATTCCTTGCGTGTATCAATCTTAAACTCGGTATAAATATTCTTCGAAACGAATAATAAAACGCATGTTAAAAAAAATGTTAAGCCCCTCATGCGGGGTGCTACTTCTAATGAAGTTTCTATGGATCAAATTCTACGTGGGCGGAGACGAGGGCGGAAGCTAGAGTTTTATAGAAGGGTATAAGTCATATCCCAATATCTATTCGTTCGATTCACTTTAAATTCGGACAGAGCATACTTTCCAACATTTTCTATCCCGTGACCAAATCATTGCACTATCCGATAGTATAGACGGTTATAAACACGCTGTTCAATTTTTGGGGCTAAAGTCGAATCATTTCGGTCGCTACAGCTTTTCTTAGAGAAAGTGTTTCGAGCAGTGGCTTCCGTACTCGAAACTTTAAACGCGTTTTTCTCGAAATGTAATTTTTCAAAACGGTGTACACTCTCAATGGACGAGTTTTCAAGCTATCTGTCTCAAATTTTCACACATTCTTCACGCCATTCTTTATCTTGCTATGGAAGCTTTTTTTTTATCTTCATATTTTTTTAACGAAAAACTGTCGAAAAAAAAGGCTAAATTGGATACTTTTTTTTCGAATCGCCGACGTTTTCAATTTTAATTTAAAAAAACCTCCATAGCAAAATGCAGCTTTCATAGTGTTTGATAATCTTTTTACAAATTTTGTTCCAGATAATATTTACGGCCACAACCGTGTACACCGTGAAGACTCGTTTTTTTCGAAGACATTTTCAACCGATAAAAAAATGTAAAAAAAATAAAAATGAACGTTTAACAATTAATTTTCTGTTCTTCATGAGTGCTTTGATTTGACATTAAAAAATCAGACTGATTAGGGTATTGTAACCATCGAAAAAAAAATCGCGCAAATCAGCTGCACGGAGAGAATTAAAAAGTAATTTTTGTCGTGAATGTCACGGTAAAAATTACCGTGATATATTTCAATGTGGTGACAAGTGAGAAAAGCATAATAATTCGTATGCGACAAGTTTTTTTTAACTCACGTTACAGAAAATTTCAAATACGTAGCTAAAATTTTACTATACAAGAAGGGTAACGCGCACGATCATTTTTACCGAGAGCACAATACATTTTCCTATAACACTCATTAAATTTTATAATAAATCTTAAAATAACTGTTATAAAGACGATACTTTTTTATAGACATTTTTGAAAGGCATAAAATAATAAAATGCACAGTAAAATTTCGCTGATATTATATATTTTTTAAATTTAAGTTTTGCGTATTTTGTTACACATGAAAATTTACTAGAAAATCTGGTAAAATTTTCTATCTGAAGAAGAAATTTTATTTTATTTTCGTGAAAATCTGTGTTTTACTCAGTAATAAATAAGCGAAGTTTCAGGGTTGTCATCTGGTTACCGTTACTGCACGGTAATTTTTAACATTTAATTCTCTCCGTGTACATTTCGACCTTTAACACTGTGATGATCCCTTAATTTTTACTAACTCACCATATACATATTATTGTCTACAAAAGTATATTCACGTTGAACTGGGTATCTGGCGAGCCACCGATAACAACGTACAACAATAACGATAATGACAGTACCGAGGTAAAAAAAAAAAACACGATAAGAAGGAAAAACCGGAGTAGCCGCGATAGCGATTCTCGATTCGACGCTGCATACAAACACGACGCCCCCCCCCCCCCACCCCCGCCATGTCGGGGCTTTCGTTATATCTTGCCCAGAGGGTAAATAATACATGCGCGAAGATCGTGGCCGGGAGGGACAAGACACGAAAAGACCTGAACGAAGGATCGCGGAAGATCGAGTAGGAGAAGATCGATTCGCAAACAACGATCGCTATTTCACCTGGCTATGTGTGGTTAAGCTTTTCCTTCTCGCTCGATACAAGTTCAACACCCATCACTGCGTCCTGAACCACGACTGTCTCGTATTCGCCAATATACTTGACTGATGGCCCGCCGTTATGCGATAACGCGAAGACGTCGAGAATATTATTATTCCTGTATCCATTGACATAGAGTGAACGGGCAACGTACGTATTCCCGGATAGCCTTCATTCACATACAGTTGCATGCAAAAGTTTTGGGCTATCGTATTTTTCAGGCATATTGCATTGAACTACGACGGTGAGGGAAAAAATAATAACGAGTTATGACAACATTCACTTAGATTTGAAAACAATTAATTCTATATATGTATATATATATATAATAGATATTGTTAAATATTCCATTGGCTATCACTTTTTATTCAAAGAGTGTGCAAAGTATTGGGTCAGATACTATGGCGTGGGAAAATCATAAAATTTATTTTTGAAAATAAAACGAAATTCGACTTTCTTCACAAGATTCAGTAGGGGGCAAGTCCCCCAGTGGCGGACACCTAAGGTTTTTGGACAATAAATAAGAAAAACTGGTTCGAAAAATGTGAGTTTCCCGTGGAGAAAATTGGCAGGGCATACCTAATACAATTCGGGGCCTTCGAGGGATTGTTTGTGGATTTCATAGTAGGGTTTTCCGTAAAAGAGCGAAACCGGGACCCTATTAAGGAATGGTAGAGTAGGAAGGTTGACTAAAAATAGGATCTAAGTACAGAGACCAAGTAAGGGCCTTTAAGGCCTTAGGCCACTCTGGAGGCCAAAAAAGAACATATTTTGGGATTTGTTTCAGTGAAAGCATAAAATAAATTGGAATTACAAAATAGGGGTTTTATTATACACGTAATTGACTATTTTTTTTTTTTTGCAGTGTTCCAACGTATACTCTTTTATGAGTTTTTACGTATTACCCTTCCCAATTGAATCCCTTTTCCTATCACTCCCTACCCGCACTTCGCTAATCCAACCTAACTTCCGTTGCGTCCACAGCCGTCTTAAGCTACACTATACCGCATTTGCCGAGAGTACGGGGAAACTGTGGAAAACCCGTACCGGTATAGACGGCCCTGTATTTTCTGATTCCTTGGTATACCAGACCTTTTTGCCCAAGATATGTATACCAAGGCCTCAGAAAAACGGCCTCCCGCTCACTCGTCGATGCGCCAGCCAGAGCACGGCTAAGCGGTCACCGCACCAAGTATTGACCTCGTTCGAGGCTGCTTGACATCAGTGATCGCCCGAGCCGCACCGCGACCGCCCAACCACCAGCGTCGGTTACACGTAATTGACTATAAAAAATTATTTTTTTTCACAGCGATACATGTCAAAATGGCGACTGTGCAGCATTTTTCCGATGACGCCTTTATTTTTGGAAGGTCAGCGGCCGCACCAATAGCTCCTAAAATTTTTGAGTTATGAATCTTGTTTTAGTGTATTTAGTATTTGTTTCTTCATACAGTGACCCTCCAGTTTTTCGATTGGATAAAAAATGTCAATTTGCCATGCAAAAAAACATCAGATTTTTCAGCGTAATTTGGAACTTTTTTCAAAACTTCGTCATTTTGTTGGATTTCAATTTTTTTTTCACAATCCTGCGTCATTTTACAGGCACTACCTTCTAGTTCAACAAACATTTTTTATTTTTTTGATTTTAGGTACTCTGAAGGCCGCGATCACTGCAGCAGTGGGAGAACTTTTTTTTTTTGGAAACTCTGGATATGTGCATACAAAAAAATTACTGTATATACATAATTTATACACAAATATATCCTTGAAATTTAAAAATATTCGATGCAATACTTTTCTTACAATAAATTTCCGAAAATCAACTTTTTTTTTGGGCATTCACACTAGTGGTGCCCCTTTATAAAGTTAAGGGAAATTAAGACGGGCCCGATCAAAGCCTGACCGCAATTTCCGCACGGGGTGCTTCATTACTCGTCGGTACCTTCTCGCAAATATCTGCAATTATCAATATTTCATAGATTTCGCAGACAAAACATGGAAGATGCTTCCCAGCGTGTCTTGGGAAATAGAAAACCGTCTTTCCATTGTTTTTTTTTAATTCACGAAACGTATTATTTTACGGTGACCGCAATAAAGTTGCTTGGAAGTACTCGCTGAGTGCTTGTTTCGTTAATTATTTAAAAAAATTTAAACAAAGGGCTTACGAGAATAGAGAAAGTGGGATGGGGGTGGGAACTGCTGTTAACGGACGGTCGGTCATCACGAAATTATAAGGGTTCACAGAGGCTGGGCTACTCTGAGAAAACGATAAAGAAGAAGAATAAGAAAAAGGGAGATGTTTGTCCAACCGCATACCACACAAGGCGCCACAATTTGTTTTATTCAACACCAAGAGTACAAAACGTTCCGTTTCCATGCGCTCGTTGATCGTTTACCGTCCTCCTCAAGTATCCATGAATATCCCAATTTGTCTGCTCGTATCCAGCTGTCCCGTTTTAATACACGTCGAGGCCTCGGGCTCGGTTGTTTATTTATTATTATTTTCTTTTTTCGGCACCAAATAACCGGGAGACGCGTGTACGGCGAGGCACGTAGAGCGAGGTAAGTAACTCCTTAAGGCGGGCCTTTATACGTACGTGCCAGTCGAGTTTCTAAGCGCTCACGGCTTTTACTCGCACCAACGACGTATCCCGTGTCGTGCAGTCGGCAACCGGAACTCCCCGCGTAAACACGTTTAAGAGCGTGTACGTATAACTTGGGTATATTCGGACGTGGGGGTGCTTCGCCGAGGATAAACGAATAAGAGAATTTCGAGGGAGGGCACTAGCGGAATTATTTTTGGCTCGTACGAGTCCTCTTCGTCCTTTTGCCTTCACTTTTTTCAATCGCCGCATCCCTCTCTCTCTTTCTCTCTCTCTCTCACTCTCTCTCTCTCTCTCTCTCTCTCTCTCTCTCTCTCTCTCTCTCTCTCTCTCTCTCTTTCTCTCTCTCTCCTCTCTCTCTCTCTCTCTCTCTCTCTCTCTCTCTCTCTCTCTCTCTCTCTCTCTCTCTCGCCAGCTGTGTTATTACGTGCCGGTTAGGCGCCAAAAACACGTTAAAAGAACCCGAGAAACAAAATCCGTTTTTCGCAGCGAGTTTTGGTACCCGAAGGAAATGGCCGCGTCGAGAAATTTTTCCATCGGTCTACGTGCTTACATCGTTCGCACGCTTCGCAAATATATCGTCGGGGTTCGTGAAATTGGGGTTGCTCGGGAGGAGGAAGAGGAGGAAAATAGAATATCGCGGTTTGACGGAATTTCAACATCAGCGTAGTCTCGATATTCGAATATGACGCTGGTTGTCTACACGATAGAATTGCACTTTAATTATAAGTGTTATCCGAGTAAAAAATTTCGAGCTGCGTTCAACCCGCGAAATAAAGCCTTTCCCATGCAGAAATTATCGTAGGGATCCAATTGGATTTCCATACTTCTCCCTACTTCCTGATAGGGATCCGATGGGTCATCGCATTGGATCCCTATACCAAAACGTCACGCTCGTACATTGAATTCTAATCGGGATTCCCCATTGGAATCAAATGTACGAATCTAATTTAAATCCTAGACGATTGCCACATCATCGAACAGAATCCCATACGATAAGTGATATGGAAGTTTACATCATTGGAACGCAACGAAAATAATCCCTATTTTTCTTCACAGTTCAAATCTACGGCAAACTTTTCAAAAGATTTTCCTCAGAGACGTTCAACGCAAATCTATCGAAATTTTTTTTGGATAACAAGAAAAATCGAGAATAACGAAAGTAAAAAAGAATTTTCATTGCATTCCAACGATGCGAACTTCAGCAGCGTTCCGATTCTTGATGGATCCCATCGCATTATGTTCGTTGAATTTTCTAAACAAAATATATAAGTATACGAAATGAGTGGATCTTGAAAAAAGTATAAAACTTATGTTAAAAATGTATGAATCGCTTAAAAAAGTATATCGAAGCGTGCAGGTTAGGTTTCAACACGCCAAATTTTTCTTCTCATGACTTTTCACATATTTTCGATGCGAACGTGGTAAGAATTCTCAAACGGCGTTAATCGGGGAACAGTGCAGAATCAAATTGGATGTCAATGAGGACTCCCTATGCGCGATGTCCATAACAAATCCCTATATAAGTGCATCTTGGGACTCCCCCAACAAATTTGTGAACGGTATCACGAAAGAATATTTTCTATGGGAAGAGCCAACGAATTACGATTAAGAATTTCAAATAAAAGCTGTCAAACGACTTCAATCGGAAAATAACGACAGCATCTACTTGGATTCCAGTGTGGACTCTCTACGTGCGGCGTTTCTATCAAATCTCTATAGGGATGTGGTAGGATCAGGGGACTCCCCAACAAATTTTTGCACGGGTCCTTCCCGTTTTGATGTTCGAGGATTCATCAAAAGTCAAGTCTATTCCAAGCCCCAATGTTGGAAAATCGAGTGACAGGTTCGTTAAAGTACCCGAGTGTCTTTCGACCTGTGAGAACGTCGAACAACTGGATCAAGTAATTCGAGTGATGGGCAAATCCGCTCGGCAGTACAGATAATGTAGCAAGAAACGTGTATCAATAATTCCGTGGAGTTAGAGTCTCGAGAACTCTTCGGAGACGCTGACATGATTATACGAGAGTGCAACGAGGCCAAAATACTCTCATCGTAGAAAGAGTCGTATGATAGTCTCATAGGGGAATATCTCTTTATACGTGTGTGTGGTTTATGCAATACACTCAGTCTTCCACGAGAGTATCAAGGGTTTGGGCGTAGGATACGTAGAGAATTTGCTTCCTTGACCGGTGGCGAGAAGGTCGCGTTTGTGGTGCTACAGCGGTCGTACAGCTGAACTCGGTTGGAAATATACGTACCGTACAGAGGCACCCGCAGTTGAAACAGTCCAGCATGCCGAATAATTGAGCACCGCACCTCCTCTTTCGTTTCATCTCTGTTCGCGCACGGGCTCTCCACCCCCCCCCCTCCCCTAGCCTCTCCGACACACCGAAAGTCCGCAACGCTCAGTTATTCTATTAAGTCGGTACACTCGTAACGGTATAAAACAGCGGCGTCAGAGCAGCGTGTGAGATGACCGGAGGGAAAGAGGATAACTGGATAAAGCGCAATGCTTTGAGGAAGCGTCTATGCGAAGACACGATATATATATTCAAGGGGTTGAAAAGCCATTAACCCAATGAGGCTACCGTACGCTTTTTCGAGCTATTATCTATGCTACCGGTGTCACATGGACCCTTCTCGTACACGGTGGGAGTCGAAACTCGATTTCATTCACGGAATGAAAATCCACTTGACCGTCTACTATTTTCGTAAGGCTTTTGCCGTGTCGAGTAAAGAACCACACGAGAAGAAACTGTGAATAATTAATAACAGCAAGGACCCCCTGGGGTTTTTAGGATTCTGGCCTAAAAGATCCCACGGAAATGTCGTCAGGAATCTGCCAGGATGGAATGTGATTTAATCTACCATTTGAGTGGCTTTGGAAATTGGCTCGTGAACATTGGGTTAATCGAATTTAAGTGATTCGTTGTAGCAGGCTGGAACGTATTGTAGGTATTTGGTACTGTTTGCTACTTGGTTTCAACGGCCAAAACATACCACGGACAAGTGCATTTTGGAAGAGAGACCTGAAAAGTCTGCCGGAAAGATGGAAGAGCATGGTAGAAAATTAAGAGGGAGTACGAGGTGTATAAATTAAGCAGTGAGACTGATTTTTTTCGATTTTTTAATTAGAATTGTATTACAATTCAATATTGTCTCCCTCAGAATGACTTCCTTGGGAAGTCACACAGCGCTGGAGACGATTCTTCCAAGCCTCATAGCAGTGGCGGAACTCGGATACCGGAAGAGCCTTCAACTGGTCGGTTACAGCCGTTTGAATGTTTTCAAGTAGTCCCAAAATTACGTCGCTTGAGGTGATTTTTCAATCTCGGGAAGAGGAAAAAGTCACAAGGACTCAAGTCAGGCGAATAAGGCGGCTGATGAACCACAGGAATGTTTTTACTGGCCAAAAACTCGTTTATTGAAATTGCTGTGTGACTGCAATTTTTCTCATCACCAGTCCCAAGTGTTGCAAGATCGTACGCTATGTTGCCAGTCTCATTACTCAATTTACACACCTCGTATATGTTGAGTATATTCGAAGAATTTTCGTTTTTCTTTCACTGAATACGGTCCGGATGTTTTAAGATTGCCTGGCTGCCCTAGTAGGGCACGGTAAAACTACCAGAATTTATTTTTCCATCGCGCAATGACGCGCGCGCGTGCGTTGTGCATCCGAGATTTTCTGCACTATCGATTTATCGTGATACAGTGAGTGCCGAGCGAAGCCGCAGTTTGCAAAATTGAATTTCGACATAGGAGTGTCGGCCTTCGCGAAGACGTGCATCCAATGTACGATAGTTCAACCAACGCGTATGAGTAAAGTATGAGCAACTCACCGGGAATCCAGAGACACCGAAGTCATGTACTACGCTATTGGAAAATTCGACGTGTTCCATCTATCGAACGCTATATAACATCGTCCAGGGATCTTTGCCTCACCCTCCCCCCACCCCCTCCTCACCAACGTGTCTCACTCTCGCCCTCCTGAATCGCGCGATTTCCCACTAGTGCGACAAAGGACATATATATATATATATACACGTCTACACGGAGAATCCGGACGCCGACAACTTCCGGGCAAACAATCCGCGGGCAATGGAGTCTTTCTACTCTTTCGTCAATTTTTTTATTCGCAAGAACGGCAAATAAAGCCCCAGAGGGTGTACAACTTGGCTGTGGTCGGTTCAACTGCTCTGTGGCACGTTCACCATACCAGTGGTGTTACGGTACGACGGAGGAGTATGCAAGGCCCGGAATAGAATTGAGCAGCAGCAGCAGGAGGAGCAGCAGCAGCGAGAGTACAGAGAATAGTTTCGTAACGACAATCCGGAAACAACTTTCAAACAAACTTGGTGGGTTTATTGCGCGGGGTAGAGCACCCGAATAGCTTCATTGCGCGGCGTTCCATCCCAAATGGGCGGAAGATCGGTCACCCCGGCTCTTGATGCTCCAAGCGAGCCACCCATCACACTGGAGGTTTTCGTTAACCCACGTAGAAATTTCAATAAGGTCCGACTCGAGACGCCTTCAGGTTGCCTGACTGACTTGGTAGGGCACTTATAAAGGATTCCGATGGCACCCTGATAGAAAGTGTAACGTTCTGTCACATATGGGCCTTATCTGGCTGCATCATCAGGCCGTTATCCGGTTGCCTGACCAGGCGTTTATAATGCTGCCGGACCAGGTAAATGTAATGTTGCCTGATCAGGTCATTATAATACTATCTTATGTAGCCAGTACACGCACATGCTCGTACACATACACATTCTACAATATATTTATACAAGGCCTAGCATGTATATGGCAATATAATGTTTATTAAGGAAAGTTATAAAAAAGGTTATAATCAGATTAATTAAAAATAGTATAGAGATCATTATAAATTATGTTTCATTTATGTTTTATGTTGAAGTGTTTTTATTCCGAACCGCCCGCTTCCCTCCCAATCCTTGGCATTATTAATTACTTTTGAATTATTAGTTCGTGTTTTTCGGACATGAGCTTGGTGAAAAACTTTTTTTTAGGATTTACGTTAATTTATGAATAAACGTCCATGTATATTTTTAGGTTATACATATCTTGTTCAGACGACGATGACAGATTTTGTACTGTGTTTTGAGATTTCGAAATACAGCGGAATCTTCTAACACGCATCCGAGTTGCATAACGTTTATTTTTTCGTCACAGTGCACAACACCTTTCAAAAACGTCAAAACTACAAAGATAATAGACTGCTGAATTAAAATGTCGACGTAGTATATGGGAGGTTATGTGCGTTGATGGAATGCTGAGGCAGTTGTAAGGTAAGCCCCAATACGGCCTTATTAGGTTGGGTCTTAGTAGGGACATGTCCGTATTGCCTGATATACGGGAGTAAAAAGACACCCTGATCAGGCCGCAGTAAGGTAACCTTCTTACTCCCGTATTATAGTTTCACTGATCCGGCGGGCATCCGGCACCGATCAGACGTGCCGGATGCCCGCCGGATTATGGCATTTCAGACCGCAGTATGATAGCGGCCTGATCAGTGTTCAGGCTGCCTGATCAAAATTTCTAGTCGGGAATCGATGAAAACGTATCGAGCCAAAAAAGTGGACGGACAACGATCGGGGTGTCACAAAATGATGTGGACCGTTGCGACGGTCGACATATATGGCAGATCGAATGCTCGTGACAGAAGCCTGTGTTTTTTTGTAAAAAGTGGAAAAGTAGAAGTTTCGTATCAACAAGTTCACAACATTCCGCATCTCAATTGTACATTAGTTGTACGATGCTCGCAAGAGAATCGAGGCTGCCAGAAACGGTCTTCGTATTATATTTCCGACGGTCCCGAACCTCCGCATTGTCAGCTGATCCCATAAATTCTTTCTGAGTGTGTCAAGGCGCCGGAAAACGTTCAACATGATATAAACCCTTGAAACCGCACAGGATAGTGACATAGGGTACAATCCTCTTGGGCAACGATTCCACGAAGGAAACAAAAAAAAAAAGAACCACTGCAGGCTGCGCGACTCGTTGCACACTCGTGGCATGATACAAAGTGGACAACATCCCGTGCGGAAATTGAGTTCGGGCTTTGATCGGGTCTAGCTTAATTTTTCCTAACTTTATGAAGGCCATAGTCTTGAAGCCTCACATGGGCCATCAGTGGCCGGTCATTGGGGAAATCGCTACTAGGGAATCTACAACTTCACCCCTTAAAGGCCCTTACTTGGTCTCCGTATGTAGATCATAGTTTTAGTCAACCTACTTACCCTACCATTCCCTAATAGGGACCCGGTCCGGCTCTTTTACGAAAAACCATGCTATGGAATCCACAAATAATCCATTGAAGGACCCCGAATTGTATTCGTTATACCCTGCCAATGTTCCGCACGGGACGAGAGAATGGGCGTACCCAAGCAAGCTAAGAGACACGGAGGTCTTGTGGTCAGCGGCAAGTTTTCGAACCTACCGATTTTAGCATGGGTTTCCATAGCTCATAAATACCAGACTTTCCTCCAATTCTAGGTTCAAACTTTCAAGGGCGAGCAAGGCAAATGTTTGGGGGTCGGGGTTTCGCGAAAGATGCTTCACTCCCTAGCCATTGTTACGAAGTTACGAGGACAGCGTGAAACTGCTACGCTTAAACGGCCATGGGAGTTTGGAGCTTCACGTGGTGTGATGTCGATTACGCAGCGACAACCATTGTCGATGCCGGCCCTTCACTATATATAAATATGCACATGCACATATACTCACGTATACCATACACGTATAGGAAGAAGAAAGGGAACCAAGAAGTTTGTGAATAGCTGGAATTGAACGGAAACTTGTTGGGCCGTACGCAGAGATCGTTGAAGCTCCGGCCATAGCAGTTTCACTCTTCTTCGCCGTGGTTGCGCGCAATCCACCCTTGCTCGCATTGTCCCGTCTACATACTCCAGCATACTCCTACTGAAGAAACTTTACCAGCGGTGCCCGAGAGCACCGGGGATGCGATCGTTTGGCATCGTGTCTTCAGTGGGCAACGGTATACGTGGGACCAAAGTCGTAGAGGCTTGTCGCAGAGGTGGTTTGTACTCGGTGGCGCAAAACGTTCGGAAATCCTTTGACGGAGAGGACACAGAGACCCAAGCTTTACGATACGAAGACCAAGTGGCCCTACGTGTACGCGCGTTGTAGACTATCTCCGAGTGCCTGGCCTTTACGAGCTTCAAACTTCGATCACGTTTATCATTACTGCTCCAGTTGTATAGATATATATGCGAGAGAGAGAGAGAGAGAGAGAGAGAAGGCAAAAAGCCTCAGTCAACGATCCAAGCGGATACGAGGATGAAGAAAATTTCTTCCATTTCGCTCCACCGGTGCGGAAATTGTTGTAGGGATTCAATTGAATTCCCATACTTGTCCCTACTTCCTGATAGGGATCCGATGGGTCATCGCATTGAATTCCTATACTAAAACGTCACGCTCGTACATTGGATTCTAATCGGGATTCCCCATTGGAATCCAATCTACGAATCTAATTTAAATCCTAGACGATTGCCGCATTATCGAACAGAATCCAATTTTTTAACAGTACGAATCTACGGCATACTTTTAAAAAAAAATTCCTCAGAGACGTACAACCCAAATCTATTGAAAAAGATTTTGGGTAACAATAAAAATGGAGAATAATGAAAATAAAAAAGAATTTTCATTGCTTTCCAACGATGCGAATTTCAACAGCATCACGATTCTTGATGGATCCCATCGCATTCTGTTTGTTGAATTTTCTAAACAAAATATAAAGGTATTCAAAATGAGTAGATCTTGAAAAAGTATAAAACTTATGTTAAAAATGTTTGAATCGCCTAAAAAAAGTATATCGAAGCGTGCAGGTTATGTTTCAACGCGCCAAGTTTTTGCTCGTGAATTTTCACATATTTTCGATTCGAACGTGGTAAGAATTCTGAAACGGCGTTAATCGAGGAACAGTGCAGAATCAAATTGGATGCTATTGAGGACTCCCTATGGGCGACGTCCCTAACAAATCCCTATAGAGATGTGAATGCATCTCGGGACTCCCGAACAAATTTGTGAACGGTATCACGAAAGGATATTTTTTTATTGGACGAGCCAATAAATTACGATTGAGAATTTCAAATAAAAACTTTCAAACGACTTCAATCGGGGAATAACGACGGCATCCACTTGGATTCCAATGTGGATTCTCTATGTGCGGCGTCCCTATCAAATCCCTATAGGGATGTGGTAGAATCTGGAGACAGCCCGACAAATTTCTGCTCGGGCAGCGCTCTCTCAAAGCTGCCGTTATAACGTATAAATAAAAAAAAAAAAACGGCCGTTTCCAACTACGAGTGAGATCGATATTTGCCACGAAAAGGCATATCACGCGGTCGGGTGAACAAAGTCCCGTCGACTTTGTGACCGCGCAACGATCACTTGGAATTCACCCGGTACTTATGGTCGAAAGAAGAGGCGGAGAAGGTGGAGAACGTGGCGAAGAGCTCTTTGGCATGGGTCAACCGTGCCGGCGTGCCAATGGGGATTGGGGACGTCGGCGCGAAAGAAGGCGGGAGAGCTCGTGTTCCACAGCTATGAATATGGAACCGTGCGAGTCAGGGTGAAAAAAAAAGAAAGAAAAAAAAAGAATCGCGCGATATCGCTGTTTCGTCGGCTATGCGGGGGTGTACGTACGATTCAGTGAATATATATATATATCTGTATGTGTGTATGGTACACGGCAAATCTCCTCTTTTTCCGGGGCCACGAAGCCGTATGAGCTCTTGGAAAAATTTAATACCGCTGGATCGAGCTCACGCTTACGTGCATGCCATTCACCACCTGTTCGTATACCGATCGTTTTCCAACCCTCACGGCCCTCCCGAAGACCGCGCGCAGCCTTTATAAATAATTCACGCGGCTCATTTACGCCGATTCCAAACGATTCTTTGGATAATCGCGTGATCGGTACGAACAAATCACACGCGGACTCCTTGCTTCGCACGCATCGAGTCACGTGCGAAATTATGCATATTCCTTGTCCACCGAGGAAAAAGATCAACGAGCGGTAAAGACGGAATCATAGAACGCGTCAAATTTCACTTTTTTTTTTTCCATAACTCGAAAAAAAACTTAAAATCAATCATTTTAAGGGGTTGCACCACCCTGAAGTTTACGAAAAATCGATTTTTTTTTCTCATAGTTTGAACCTTAAAGAAAATTTTAAACTGAATGCGAAGTCTGAATTTTTTTCTACCGCACTGTGCAGCGCTCCCTTCGCTTCTATGAAACTAGTGCCCAGCATAGATTTCTTCTTGGAAGAAGATTTCTTCTTGGGCAAATCAGTATAAATTGCTTGACTAAAGAATTTGTGGCATAATAATTATCGCGATCGATTAAAGATAATAATTAAACTATGAGTTTAGTAGACGAGCTGTGATGCCTTGAATCAACACGCATGCGGTACGTTCATTCGAACAATGCGGGATCAAACACGTACGCGTAATGGCACGTACGCATGCGCACGTACACATAATGGCTGCAATAATATTTATGAGACACCGTTGAGGCAATTTTAAAGGCCCTGGTTATATTTTGCCTTCAATGAGCCTCGGTAGCAAAGTGTGACCGGCCCACTGATGGCTCATGTGAGGCTTCAGACTAGGGCCTTAATAAAGTTAGGGAAAATTAAGATGGGCCCGATCGAAGCCCGAACTCAATTTTCGCACGGGAAGAAAATTTTGGAGTCGCATCGTGCCCATATTCAATTAGGAAAGTAGCGAATAGACGAACAACGATAAACCGCGATTAGTGTCGCGGTTATCGTATAGTGTCTCGACAACAATCGTGCGTGCTTTCCATGAATTACCCTCATTCGATCAATTTTACATAGAGACGCGTTGGAGAAATAAAACAAGAGAGAAAGAGAGAGAGAGAGAGAGAGAGAGAGAGAGAGAGAGAGAGAGAGAGAGAGAGAGAGAGAGAGAGAGTCCACTGTGACAACTGGCATAGATCAAATAGCGATTCACATTGCCACTGCGGTGGCGGAATTGCCTCAAGTTCATAAATTGTTATGACGAAATTATAACCACAATCACGACCGTAAATAATGAGGCCCCCGTCCAGGTTCATAGTCACGCAGTCATGATTTTATTGCAATACGACCAGTTCTGCCTACCTACACACGAGTTCAGTTCCTTTTGACGAGGGAATAATTATAATGACGTTCCCAAATAGATTTGCTTGTCCTCAGGACGGGCGAGGGGGGGGGAGGGGGTCATGCATCAGGACGAAAAAAATGTGTGTGGCCAGAAGCTCGAAACGTATGGTGAATGAAGATCCGAACGTCACGCTACTGGCAAAAAAACTCTCTCCCTTCAACTCTCTCTCTCTCTCTCTCTCTCTCTCTCTCTCTCTCTCTCTCTCTCTCTCTCTCTCTCTCTCTCTCTCTCTTTCAGTGAAAGAAAAAAAAAAAAAATGTTGGTTACGTGAAAAATTCAGTGTGTTATAAGAAAAGAGGCAAAAAGAAACGGGCAGAAGTGAACAATTAGTATGCATTATGCATTAAGGGGCAAGAAAAATCAATGCGAGTCACGATAAAAACCTACCAAAATCTCATATAGGAGGGGGGGGGGGGGGGGGGGGGGGGGGTCAATGAAAATCTCACGTCAACTTTGTAATTCAGAAAATATACTATTGTAACATTTTCTAAGGTACATGGTGCAAATATAGACACCTTAAGGCTTAAATCGTTCTGGAAGGAAAAATATTTTAATAAAACAAGAATAATAACACCATTTCAATTGCTTTATTATATTTGGTTATAATCAGACTTGTTAACGAGTATATATCCATTGTAATAAAATTTCTTTAAAAACTCGTGAAATGTCGATACTTCCAGACTAGACTGAAAATATGGACAGGTACGTTTCCATATTAACAGTGTGAAATAAAAATAATCGAATGTTCTTATTAATCGTCTTATTCTATTCTCAGGCAATAATTAAGTTATTGCTTCATTATCTTCTTCATTAATTTTAATCAAATATTTTTCTGTTCATGTTTATATACTCTTTGGAGTCAAGTTGCCAATGGATCGAGTAGGGAAGGTGGCATCGGAGCACTACCCTACCCTACCCTATTTTTTTTAAATTACATAACACTAAATTAAAGCCGTTATAGTGCACCTTAACGGTAGTATCATTTTTTCCACTTCTTCTTTCACGGAAAAAATGTATTTAATACTCTGTCAGTAGAACTCTCCGTCAGCTATTAGTGGTACGAAGCAAAATACATGAACATATCGAACAAATGTAATCATTTAAAAATTATGTGGAAAATCTCACGTATGGTGGAGAGGGGTGGGGGTGCCTCCAGGTCTCATCAAATCTCACCAGTGGGGGGGGGGGTCTAAATTAAAGAAAAAACACCTCACGTAATTAATGGACGTCCTCTTATTTGAATAGTGTTCTTGATTTTTTTTTGTATTGGTCTTCTCAATTTATCACTCTGCAACGTATATCCGGACGTCAACCGATAACGCATTGACGAGAACGATTATTTCAAAGTGATCAAGACCTTTGCGCCTCCTCCCTCCCTCGCCCTTCTCTCGCGATCAAGAGCTTCAGTGTTTAGCTTTTTTCTGACCTCTGCTCGCGTTCAGAGTACTTTTGTCCGCATACTTTTTGTCCGCAATCTCGATTCGAGTTGACAAAGATAACTATCGAGATCGCTATCGCGCAAATGTATAGCTTTTTTTTAATCCCATTAAAGTCACGTGATAAACTACGTTCGCTTTTTCGTAATGATCCGTAAATGGATTTTTCACACGATAAAGCTCGGCCGAATTAACGCCAGCTTTCGAGGATAAACGAAGAGCGAGGAAAGTAGCGTCGAACGTCTTCCATCCTTTCGAAAGTTTGACTTGGCGTTTTCGATAATGGTGGAGAGTGTTTTGCGAACGATCGGATAAGTGTGACTTTCCGGGATTGCGGAACTTTATACCAAATGGAAGCTCCGTCCGTGTATACGGAAGCGATTGTAACGGATTGAGAACGGCTCGAAGAGGAGGTCCGAGCCTTCAACGATTAATGCTTAAGGATACTGATTTCTTTTTCCAATGACTTCCAATGAAGCTTCAACTTGGAAGTTTTCGGAAGTTTCAGTACATCGCTTTTGGGAATGAAAAAAAAAAATGATAGTGTAGATAATTAAGCAAAGTTTCTTGTGGGAAAGCGTAAATGCAGGTGGAATTTTATTGACAATGAGCACACCCGTGCAGACATTTGTTGAGGCGTCCCCAGATACTACAACATTCCTATAAGGATTTAATAGGGACGCCGCACGTAGGGAGTCCACATTGGAATCCAAGTGGATGGCACGGTTATTTCCCGATTGAAGTCTCTTGAGAGTTCTTATTTGAAATTCTCAATCGTAATTTGTTGGCTCTTCTCATAAAAAAAAAACATCCTTTCGTGATACCGTTCACAAATGGGGCGTCCCAAGATGCACTTAAATCTCTATAGGGATTAGTTAGGGACACCGCGCATAGGGAGTCCTCATTGGCATCCAATTTGATTCTGCATTGTTCCCCGATTAACGCCGTTTGAGAATTCTTACCACGTTCGAATCGAAAATATGTGATAAGTCACGAGAAATAACTTGGCGTGATGAAACATAACCTGCACGCTTCGATATACTTTTTTAAGCGATTCATACATTTTTAACATAAGTTTTATACTTTTCAAAATCCACTCATTTTGTATACCTACACGAAGAGAAGTAAATGTTAAAAATTACCGTGCAGTAACGGTAACCAGATGACAACCCTGAAACTTCGCTTATTATTACTGAGTAAAAACACAGATTTTCACGAAAATAAAATAAAATTTCTTCTTCAGATAGAAAATTTTACCAGATTTTCTAGTAAATTTTGATGTGTAACAAAATACGCAAAACTTAAATTTAAAAAATATATAATATCAGCGAAATTTTACTGTGCATTTTATTATTTTATGCCTTTCAAAAATGTCTATAAAAAAGTATCGTCTTTATAACAGTTATTTTAAGATTTATTATAAAATTTAATGAGTGTTGTAGGAAAATGTATTGTGCTCTCGGTAAAAATTATCGTGCGCGCTACCCTTCTTGTATAGTAAAATTTTAGCTACGTATTTGAAATTTTCTGTAACGTGAGTTAAAAAAAACTTGTCGCATACGAATTATTATGCTTTTCTCACTTGTCACCACATTGAAATATATCACGGTAATTTTTACCGTGAAATTCACGACAAAAATTACTTTTTAATTCTCTCCGTGTATATATTTTGTTTAGAAAATTCATCGTACAGAATGCGACGGAATCCATCAAGAATCGTAATGCTGTTGAAGTTCGCCCCATTGGGGTGCAATGAAAATTCTTTTTTATTTTCGTTATTCTCCTTATTGTTATCCAAAATCTTTTTCGATAGATTTGGATTGTACGTCCCTGAGGAGAATCTTTTTTAAAGTTTTCCGTAGATTTGAACTGTCAAAAAAAATAGAGATTATTTTCGTTGCGTTCCAACAATGTAAACTTCAATATCACGAATCGTATGGAATTCTGTTCGATAATGTGGCAATCGTCTAGGATTTAAATTAAATTCGTACATTGGATTCCAATGGGGAATCTTGATTAGAATCCAATGTACGAGCGTGACGTTTTACTATAGGGATCCAATGCGATGACCCATCGAATGCCCATCAAGAATTAGGAAAAAGTATGGAAATCTAATTGGATCTCTCCAAAAATGTCTGCACGGGTACAGACACTTTTCATACGAACAATTTCCTCTCGCCCTCTACCTCTATCTCTTCATCCCTCGTTCTGTCTCCTCTGTCGTCTATAGAAAGCGTCGTATTTCGTAAGGTCGCACGGTGCGTTCGTGTTGGCATGGATGTTGCGTCACGAGACGAACGATCCTGAGCCAGGGAGTACAAAATTTACGGTTATAAATCATTCCAAGTGGCTTTGGACGTACGAGATAGGGAAAAGACGATAGAGAGAGAGAACGAGAGAACGAGAGAACGAGAGAGCGGGAGAAAGAGAGAGAGAGAGGGAGGGAGAGGGAGAGAGAGAGAGGAGAGAGAGAGAGAGAGAGAGAGAGAGAGAGAGAGAGAGAGAGAGAGAGAGAGAGAGATGGGGAGGAAACAGGAAAAGAGACGAATGGGTACGATGCATCGTTGCTTACTTCGGATATTTCGAGCGGAAAAGACGCATCGACGATTTCTGATATATCTCACACGCGTTTGTGCACACATAACCGCGTGATGGATTCTTCGACAAACATGCATCCTTCTCCCGCAAGGAGATATATTTTTTTTTCTTTCTCCTGTTTCTCGCCTCACGTCAGGGTGTATATCGGTAGCCGCTCAAGAGCGCATAATCTCTTCAGGAACGAGAATTCATATATACATATACACATATTTCGCGATCCGTCTTACCTCGGATCGCGATATCGACCTGTACGCTCATCCATTTCCCGTCTTTGAATCTATTTCCCGCAAGAAAAATTATACCAAGTGTTACACTACCCACACACTAAAGGAGAAAAAGGATAGCCGAAGAGAGAGAGAGAGAGAGAGGATCAGATGAATGAACAAATAAATAGAAAGATCGATTGATCGGCTGATTCATCTATCAATGTCTTGGACGAATCCTTCGGGCAAAATGGAATTAGCACAAAATGTAACGTAATTATTTATAACATTCGGTTATCGTTTTAACGGTACGGAAATCGCGGCGATCGATGATCCCAGTGAGATGGAGATTGATGAAAAAATAAATACCATCTTGCTTAAAAATGTGACAAAATGAAAAACACGAATTCATCCGAGTTAATAATTTACTATATACACGGATAACATTTTGCGAGACCCGTGCAAAAATTGTCGTAGGGATCCAATTGGATTCCCATACTTGTCCCTACTTCCTGATAGGAATGAGCTCGTGCAGAAATTTCTTAGGGATACCTAAGTTGCGAACGGATATCTCGATCAGGATATGATACGGATTCCCTAGAACGGGTATCCTCATTGGAATCCAAATGGCGTCCACTACGTAGCACAAGGCGGAGACGTAATCACAAGAATTTGAAATAGGTATTAAATACATTTTTCTTAGCAAATTAAATACATATTTTCTCAGTTCGAACGATCTCCATTTAATTTAAATATAATTACTTAGAATAAATAAAGTATATCACTTTTCTTCAGGAAATATAAGTCTTTCAAGGTCTATACATTGTTTTTTCGAATTTTTTAATTAAATCTAAAGAATTTTGTTCGAAATTCTGTCATTAAAATATGTAAGTTTTGACAGTTATACTGTAGCACCAATTTTTACCTAATGCTTTTCAGATCATTGAATAAGTGATTTCAGAAAAAGTCCAGCGTCTCCAGCTGATACGGATCGGTATCTCCTGGTGATTTTTACATTAATCCCTAGGATCCGATTCGACATCGAACTAGATCTTGTTATAGAAGTTCGGGATTCTAGCTTGGATTTTATGCAAAGTTCAATAGTTCCGGATTAGGATCCTGGCTAAATTTTAGCTACGTATTTGAAATTTTCTGTAACGTGAGTTAAAAAAAACTTGTCGCATACGAATTATTATGCTTTTCTCACTTGTCACCACATTGAAATATATAACGGTAATTTTTACCGTGAAATTCACGACAAAAATTACTTTTTAATTCTCTCCGTGTAGCTAAAATTTTACTATACAAGAAGGGTAGCGCGTACGATAATTTTTACCGAGAGCACAATACATTTTCCTATAACACTCATTAAATTTTATAATAAATCTTAAAATAACTGTTATAAAGACGATACTTTTTTTATAGATATTTTTGAATGGCATAAAATAATAAAATGCACAGTAAAATTTCGCTGATATTATATATTTTTTAAATTTAAGTTTTGCGTATTTTGTTACACATGAAAATTTACTAGAAAATCTGGTAAAATTTTCTATCTGAAGAAGAAATTTTATTTTATTTTCGTGAAAATCTGTATTTTACTCAGTAATAATAAGCGAAGTTTCAGGCTTGTCATCTGGTTACCGTTACTGCACGGTAATTTTTAACATTTAATTCTCTCCGTGTAATATCAGCATACACGCCGCCTTTTTTTCACGTGACTTTTCACATATTTTCGGCTCGAACGTGGTAAGAATTCTCAAACGACGTTTATCGAGGAACATGCGCGGCGTCCCTAACAAATCACTATAGAGATGTCAGTGCATCTTGGCAATCCGCAACAAACTTGTGCACGGAATCACCAAAAGAAAAAAAAATATTTTTTCTTAGATCCAACAAATTCCTGTTGAGAATACCAAATGAAAAAAACTTAAAGAACGTGAATCGGCAATTAGCGCGGAATCCACCTGGATTCCAATGTGGACTCCCTATGTGCGGGCGTCCCTATCAAATCCCCATACGGATGTGGTAGGGTCTGGGAACTGCTCGACAAATTTCTGCACGGGGAAAAGAGACAGAAGTTGGATGGGCCAACACGCACACGGCGAAAACGAGATTAGCGTTAGCAGTTTGTGGTATTCGGTAGCGGTCGAACGAGAATACGTTTCTCTTTCACGATTGGAGTGCGCGTAATTAAGAGCGACGCCATTTTTCGTTTTTTTTCATTTCTTTTTCTCCCTCTCTCTCTCTCTCTCTCTCTCTCTCTCTCTCTCTGGCAATTACAGTGACATCGAGATTAATGCTGCGAAATGGGCAAGGAGGATTGGGAGATAGGGTCGAAATTACGCTGAAAAGAGAGTGTCTACAACTGCCTTGAAGAGTCAAACGAGAGAACAAAGTGTACGGTATATATGTATATATGCGAATGGTCGGGGGGAAAACTGCGAGTAAATAATTAAACGTCGGAGTGGCTCACCGGGCTGCCCTTATCAATATTCATTGCCTGAAATCGAGCGACTAGAGAACGACACCGGTTACTCTATATACGAACTTACACACACACACACACATATATATATATATATATATATATATATATAAATCGCGACGCAAGTAAACTCGAATTGGCTTAAGACGCGAATCTCCGTAGGTAGTATTTCCGGTCCCGTGAAAGTCGTCTCGCCGAGCGTGCGAGACCTGTGAAATAAATTGAAGCCACTCGGATTTTCTTTCTCCTCTTCCTCCGCTGCCGTCTTGTCTTTCCTCAGGACCCGAATGAATCAGAGATAGTCATTAAGCAAGGTCGCCGGTTGGCGATACGAGGAAGGAAGGGGAACGAGTGGGTGGGCTTGGTGGTGAGGTTGCGTCAGGGCGGAACGTGCTGGGATTCGAGAGTGCGCGGAACGATAAAGAGACACGGATAAGAAAATTTAATACACGAGCGTCATTAATTCGCAGCCTTCGTGCGTGTAATGTCAGCTTCGTTTCGCTCACACTTCGTACACTTTTTCTTCCGCGACGTACTACATACTTTATACACTGTTTCTTTACTTTTGCTTACTACGTTTTGTTTCGTTTTTCTCTCGTTTTTCTTTTGTCGCACTTTCGGCGATGCTTTCTCATGCTTTTATTGCGTTGTTGATGCACCAGAGTGCTCGTTGAATTTTTCAGTAACTTCGATGTCGTCCGCAAATTTTACGGGGCTTGTCCTCATACCAGTGTCTCATTATTTTTCAGATTATTATAAATCGACCTTTGTACACGTACAATTTTAACGCTGGAAAAAGTATTTTTAAGTACTCGGTGTGACGACGTTGCAGCGTCTGTTTATATGTAAACATATATACAGTGGCGTGCAAAAGTTTCGGGCCACCCTATTTTTCGTGGATATTGCATAGAAATACGATGGTACGGGAAATACAAACGAGTGATGACACTTACAATTGGCGTCGAGATGCTTGATATTTAAAAAAAAATGTGGTATATCACTCTTTAACAATTAATTATCCAACAGTTTTTATTTAATGACTGTGCAAAAGTATTGCGTATGAAAACAAAACAAAAAAACATTATAAAAATAACAAAACATGGCTTAGTTTTCTCTCTGGAGTCAATACTTCGTTGCCGAGCATGTACCGAAATTAGACCACAAATGTTGGCTGAAGTTAGACGGTCTTTTCATCAGCGAATTAACAAGTGCTTACAAGTCGAGGGTCATCACTTCGAGCATCTTCTGTAGGTAGACCCAAACCAAGGTTAGTGGATCCTTTGAAAGTGATCATTCCGATATTTTTCGACTATTTTCATACTTTGCGTGACTAGAATGACCTTGTGTTGTAGGTCGCTGAATTCGTCTTAAAATCGGTAATAATGTCATCGAAAAAAAAAATACATGGTTCCATTTAAAAAAGTGGAGTTGACCTTGACGTAGCTTCAGTGCCTCCACCGATAAAAAAAAAAATAGGGTGGTCCAGTATGACGGCCTTCTCGAACACTGAAACTTTTGTCTGAAACATTTTTGGATATGATCAATAGTTTGAGTGCTATTGCTCTGTAACACTTTATGTGCCTCACCCTGCATAAAGAAACGAGGCAGCGCCGCGCCGTCACACCGAGTACTTAAAAATACTTTTATAAAGGGTATCCCAAAATTCACGCAATAAGTAATTTGATAGAAAACAGGTTTTTAATTAAAAATTGTAATTTTTTTATTGATCTATAAAGTATAGAGTATAGGGTTATGTAGGAAATAGCATATGCATTCGTTTTGTCAACAATCACTCGTGGATTTTCTGAATTTCAAATGCGACAATTTTGTCGATTGACGAAGCAATCAAGAAGAAAATGAGCCTCATCACTGAAGATGATTTTGTTCGAAAAATCAGCATCCACTTCTTGTTGTTCCCATAATCCATTCAACGAACTCTCTTCGCTGTGCGTAGTCAGTAGACTTCAGTTCTTGAGTCAATTGAACTTTGTAAGCATGGAGATGCAAATTTTTCGTGTAAATACGCTGTAGAGGGCTTCTCGAAACGTCCAATTCTTGACCACGGTGCCGAATTGTGGTTCCTGGACTCTCAGCAACACTCTCACGAACTGCTGCGATGTTTTGTGTTGAACCACTTGTTTAAGGGAAGCCAAAGTCTCTAAGATCACTAATTGATCCAATCTCCCTGAACTTTTTAATTAATCTCTTCACAGTTGATGAAGTTAAATCACTATTCCGATCATATTTTGTACAAAAATTGCAAACTGTAGCTGTCAAACTTTCATTATATTGAAAATATTGTTCAACAATGAAAACGCGTTGTTCTTTCGTGTAGCGCTCCATTTGTAATAACCCTGAACTGTCAGCTGTCGAGCTGTGTTTTTTTTTTTTTTTTTCGTTTGCAACACTATACCGCACAAATCGCGCAAAATTCAAATCTTGCGTGAATTTTGGGACACCCTTTATATGTATATAATATATATCAAGAGTTGCGGCCACGCGGTGATAAGCGTCAAGTAATTAAGAATAAAAAATTAATTTTTGAGCCTCAAAGTTCATTCTACGGACTCTTATATATTGCTAAGTAGGCTTTTTAATGGTTACACGCACACACGTACACCTTATTGAGAACGGCCGCGTCTGACGGAACAACGTAACGGGTTTCATTGCCATCCCCGCCCCCCCCCCTCTCTACAACCCTTCTAGATCGTCTATATCAGCCGCCATAAACAACCATGAATGTTTATTTTCACCAGGACCATATATTCATTCCTGTCGACGCATACAATTTTATGCCCGCGAGCGTATAGATTGTGCTTTTTTACCCGCGAGTTGCTGTATTCAACAGTCGTATATATGCTGGAACGGAACAATATAGTGCATAGCCATATATGTATATATACATCCGTATATTTATATCCGTATGTATATGCAGTGCTGCAGCGATATATGAAATGTTACACGTCACAGGAAAGTCGAGTCGCCGTGTGTTGTACCTGATGTTTCTGACGTCACTATATAAATGGCTGAAATATCTTTAAGCTTAACGGTTACTTCGCCGGATTCTACGCGGGTGTTGGAAAAAAAAAACGATCGGAGAGCAAAAGAGGGAAAAAGCAGCGAATTTTTATAGAAACAAAACGTATAAAGCATAAAAAAGACTTTTGGAAAATCGTTTTTCAGCGTGAGCACGATCATCCACGTCGATGAGATCACCATGGTGGAGTAGATGAACGAGAGGAACTAGATGCGGGACCCATGAATAAAAACGAGACGTGAATAGGATGCGATTACTCATATATATACAGGGTGTTCTGTTATTAAGGGGCCAGTCCACTTTGAAAATTTCAAAAAATCGTTTTTTTTTTTACTGTTTTCGAAAGTACATACATTCAGAAATATTGTGTCAAAATTTTATGAAAATCCGAGCTCTCTAAGTATTTTTTTTTTTACCTGAACGTCAGGACCTCATTTCGGCTACCTGAGCGTGTTCGCTCTGCAAACCGTCGCAGTTCTGAGTGCTCAAAAGAGACCAGAACCAAACGAAAGCAAGCAAGACTTGGAGAAATCGACGATGATGAGCAATCAGAAGGGATTTTGTACGGTGCAGGAATTGCCGATTGAGTTTAGGTAAGAGTTTTTCATAGTATAAACTTCAAACGCGTTTTTCTCGAAACAACGTTTTCAAAATCTAGCTCCATCGTATCTCTAAAACTGATAAACCGATTCTCTTGAAATTTGAACCACATATTGTAAAAATGATTCGCAACAAGATGACCCTCGATGGTTTTAAAATTTTTATTTTTACTCTTTATTTTTGCGAAAAACTGCGAAAAAACGCGTTTTTTTTACTTTTTTCGTTTTTCATCTGCCATTTTTTTATTTTTTGATAAAACTTTATATCCGAGGGTCATTTTGTAGCTGGTGTCATACTGAATCTAATGGACTTTGATTTTTTTGTTTCAGACAAGCCGTTGCCGAGTTGTGATGGAGCTACCTAGCCCACCTATTTTTTAGGCGTTACGTTAAACTATAGTTTTTGTACTTAAAAATGAATAAAAATGAATTAAAATTTTTTTTTAATGTATTTCAAGACTTTATTTATCAAGCCCAACAACTTTTATATTCATATTTTTTATAAAATCCTCAAAAAAAAATCGCGAAAATAGCATTTTTTTCGTGGCTCCAAAGTGGACTGGCCCCTTAATGGATAATCCTGCAACTGTCGATAGGTCAGATCGTGTCCAACTATATGCCGGAATTTCACTTTAGTAAAAACTGAACCACGATTTTCGAGATTTTGGGATTTATGTTATTTAAAAAAAAAATCATCTGCTTTTGGTTCTTTGCAAGCTGTTTTTACAAATGATAACTTTTTTTGACCCGGTTTTTTTTAATACTCTTGGTTATTTGTTTGATCTAGAAAAGTCTTCTCTTTAACGTTAAATGTTAAAAAAAATGTATAAAAAAACATCTGATGCAGAATTTTCATACAAACCAATTCGAACATCTGACTTTGATAGCTTGGCATATTTTGTGATTGTTTAATAATAAATCGTACTTATTAGTATTATTCTTATTTTATTTGAATTTGCACCATGAAAATCGTTATTTTTCAAAATCTGTTTAAACTGAAAAAAGAACCTTTGCCAATTAAAATTGCTATAAAAAATAATTTCAAAGACATATGTTAAAGAATAATTTTTAGAATCGACAATAACTAAGCAACTTTTCAAAGTAATTGGCACAATATGCATCGTACATTTTTTTTACACCGCAGTCTATCAAAGTCAGATGTTCAAATTGGTTTGTATGAAAATTCTGCATAAGATTCTTTTTTATAAAGTTTCCTTAACATTTATGGTTAAAAAGAAGACTTTTCTAGATAAAACAAATAACGAAAGTATTTTTAAAAACCGGGTAAAAAAAAGTTATCATTTGTTAAAATAGCATCAGAAAAACCAAAAACAGATGATTTTTTTTTTTCAAAAAATAACAAAAATCCCTAAATCTCGAAAACCGTGAGATTTTTACTAAACTGAAATTTCGGCATATCGTAGGACATCATCTGACCTATCGACAGTTGCAGGACACCCTGCATAATGTAAACAGATCTCGCACAGGATCTTTTCCAAACTGATCTATAAGGCTCGTTTTGCGCTAATTTTTTTTCCCCATTTACCACCACTTCGTGTTACGGCCCCGAATGGAAGAAATCGTTTTTTTTTGCATATGAATATATATGTAAATATGGCTCAATCTTGAATTTAACGTCTATCCACATTGTTCGGATTTCAATGCAGCGTTGCCGCAACGGCCCCCGCTCTCGAGCATACGGAAAGGGGTTTTTTAGAAGAGTGGCGTGCACGAGCGCGCATGAGAGGGACTCATAAATGTCTGGGCGCGTCTGAGCATTATAGCGGGAGAGACCGGATGGAAAAAAAAGGGAGAAGAATGATGTAGAAAGGAGTGTGAGAGAGGGAGAGAGAGGGAGAGAGACGGAGAGAGAGGGAGAGAGAGGGGGAGAGGGAGAGGGGGGGGGGGCAAAGGGAGAGAAAGAGATGGGGAGAGGGGGGGGAGAGAGAGAGAGAGAGAGAGAGAGAGAGAGAGAGAGAGAGAGAGAGAGAGAGAGAGAGAGAGAGAGAAATAAAACCTCGCGAAAAGCCCCGCGTCACGAGAGCTTGATCGTCCCTCTATTTAGAAAAGAACAAAAAAAGAAAAGAATAAGAACGGAAGGAGGTACAGGCACTGCGTACCCGCGGTCGTCTATTTCGCAACCCTCGCTCGCTCGTCGCACCACGTCGTCGTCTCTCAATATCCACGAGCAGGGAGAGGAACCTCCTTGAATGTTTTTGCTGGCGGAAAAACAGTCATTTGTTGGGGATTGTGACAAAAGTGAAGAAAAAAGAAAAAAAAAACGAAATAAAGAAAGAACGAAGGAATAAAATCGTTCTTTCATTGACTCTCCTTTTCGACGTGATCGCGCAATCATTTTTATTGAGACTAACGCTTTCATGCACAACTGTTTGGGGGCGATTCGTGTTTTTATTTTTTACACTCGAATTAATTGTTTCGACGAAAGTACCGTGGGTCCAAAGAGAAGAGAATAAAAGCTAAGACAGCACGAACAAAAAGGGAAAAACTAAAAGTAGAAGACAATAACGATGGGAGAGGCAAAGCCAACAGATGGGGCCAAAAGAACCCAGCGAGGGATTTTCTTTTTTTATTACTTTTTCGCGCTTTTCTTTTTATTTCCGCGCATTTTTTTAAATTTCAACCTGTTACGATGAATGTTTTTTTTCGCCCGATTTTTTCGAAAACGATACGTAGTGTAAATTGTACCAAAAATTGAACTATTTTGCATAAAACTCTGCCAAAAATTCAAATCTCAATTTTTTTTTAAATCCTTCGTTCAATCACGAGCTATACTTATCTACTAAGAGAAAAAAATTGGTTTTTTAATTTCAGATAAAGCTATACATGAGTTATCCTGACCACCACGAGGACACTTTTTTTTGAGGGTTCTCCGGAAACCAGGTGCCACCGGCTGAATTTCCCAAATTTTTAGATGAAATTTTTAAAAAATATTGTCGAAATGTTGCTCTTTTATGTGCTCAACATTTTAAACAAAATAATTTATATATTATATTTAAAAAAATACAGAAAATATACTATTTTGGCTTCGCAACCCACGTAACCCCTTAAACAATTTTTAGCTCTGGTGGTTTGTGGTGAATTTGTTGTACTCGTAAAGGCTCAATATAGTTAGGGCAATAAAAAAAATATTTTTAAAAATCTTGAATTGAGGGTAACGCTCCAACTTCCTTAAGATAAGATTTATACTTTTTAACCCAACGAAAATAATCCCTATTTTTTCTCACAGTTCAAATCTACGGCAAACTTTTTAAAAGATTTCCGCTCAGAGACGTACAACCCAAATCTATCGAAAATTATTTTCGATAACAATAAAAATGGAAAATAACGAAAATATAGAAGAATTATCATTGTCTTTCAACAATGCCAACTTCAACAGCATTGCAATTCTTGATGAATCCCATCGAATTCTATTCGTTGAATTTTCTAAACAAAATATATAGGTATACAAAATGAGTGGATATTGACAAAAGTATAAAACTTATGTTAAAAATGTATGAATCGCTTAAAAAAGTATATCGAAGCGTGCAGGTTATGTTTCAACACGCCAAGTTTTTTCTCGTGATCTTTCACATATTTTCGTTTCGAACGTGGTAAAAGAATTCTCAAACGGCGTTAATCGGGGAACAGTGCAGAATCAAATTGGATGGCAATGGGGACTCCCTATGCGCGGTTTCCCCAACAAATCCCCATAGAGATGTCAGTGCACCTTGGGACGCCTCAACAAATTTGTGAACGGAATCTCGAAAGGATGTTTTTTTTTTGGCAAGAGCCAACAAATTACGATTAAGAATTTTAAATAAAAACTCTCAAAAGACTTCAATCGGGAAATAACTACGGTATCCACTTGGATTCCAATGTGGACTCCCTACGTGCAGACTCCATATCAAATGCCTATAGGGATGTGGTAGGATCTGGGGACTTCCCAACAAATTTCTGCACGGGCTGGATCCCTATCAGGAAGTAAGGAAAACTATGGGAATCCAATTGGATCCCTACCGCAATTTCTGCACGGGAGGAACCGGGGTCGAGGCTATCTCCGGGTGAAAGTAGCAACGGTCCAGCGATTTTGCGGTCGTACTCAATTTATTCGTAAGAACCGATAAGCTTTTTCTTGTACACGTCTACCGCGAGAAATTTTCCATTAGATCGTTCCCGGCATCGTATCAGCTCGACGAACAACAAAAAACCAATAATCGCTGAATGGAATAAAAGTATAAATTCAATATCTAGAAATACCTTTGTTATCATCAATATTATTATTATTATTATATGCATAGATATTTATTACTTGTCTGTATACGTATTGATTGTGGATAAGTTGAAAATTGGATATACTTTGAAAGTTCGAGGGGTCCGTCGACGTTCCGTATACGAGCGCGTGGGACAATTAATCTCGTACCAATGACCAGGCGTGTGCCATTTGTCGCATGGTCACCCTGCTCTCGCAATAACGCGCGCGCGCGCACGCGAGAGAGCGAGAGAGAGAGAGAGAGAGAGAGAGAGAGAGAGAGAGAGAGACAGGCAGAAAAAGCGAGAGCAGTAGACAGGGAGAAATCGAGATGACGCGTTTGCAATGCTGGTCAAATATGGTAAATATCGTCGTTCGTTCGTTCGTACGTACGCGCGCTTACATATGTCCATTGTTCTCGGCAAGCACCCGCAAACATCCACATCGTCGTACGAACGTACGCATATAGGAATGAAAAAAAAAACGCAAAAAAAAAAAAACACGTATGCGTAGCGCGCACCGAGGCCATAGGGTGCTTTCGACGTGTATAACATCGCTGAAACGTTGCCAAAAATCTCGAGCGTGGTACCCATATTTTTGGTCCGCCATGTGTCGATTCGTCCAACTTTTGCAACATATATGCGCGTATATGTGTACGAGGGTGATGCAAAAAAACATCAATATCTCTTTTTTCTTCGCGGCTATAACGAACAATGTAGATATATGGTGAAAAATTAATTTTTGGAAAAAATTAACCCTGTACAGGTCAGTTTTTAATGGTGGCGCAACTTTTTCTTACGCTACTTTCATCATTTCGGCTCAAAGTTGTACTTTTCACGTCTCGAATAAGATTAATGGTTACAAAATGTGTTTAACAGTCAATAAATATGATCTTAGTTGGAACAGTTAAATTATTGATTATTTAAATTTACCGATTTATTGATCTGAATACATTTTTTAGATTTTTATTTCAATAAATTTTAATTTATATCAATCAATTTTTTAGATTTTTATTTCAATTTATTTTTTATGTTCTATTTTATTTTATTAAATCAGTAAATTAAAATAATCGATAAATTAATTGTTCCAACAGAGATCATATTTATTGACTATCGAATACGTTTTGTAACCATTAATCTTAATCGAGACGTGAAAAGTACATCTTTGAGCCGAAATTGTGAAAATAGCGTAAGAAAAAGTTGCGCCTTTATTGCGGGATAGGTCTCATAAGACCTATCTCGTAATAACAATTGTCCACAAATCTTCGAACTATTAATATTAACATGATTTCAAGAAAAAATCAGAAAATTGCCTGAAAATAACCCGTGCTGAAATTTGTTTGGGAGTCCTCAGATCCTACCACATCCCTATAGGAATTTGATAGGGACGCCGCACGTAGGGAGTCCACATTGGAATCCGAGTGCATGCCGCAGTTATTTCCCCGAATGAAGTCGTTTGAGAATTTTTATTTAAAATTCTGAATCGTAATTCGTTGGCTCTTCTCATAAAAAATATCCTTTCGTGATACCGTTCATAAATTTGTTGGGGAATCCCAAGATGCACTTACATCTCTATAGGGATTTGTTAGGGACACCGCGCGTATGGAGTCCTCATTGTCATTCAATTTGATTCTGCACTGTTCCCCGATTAACGCCGTTTCAGAATTCTTACCACGTTCGAATCGAAAATATGTGAAAAGTCACGAGAAAAAACTTGGCGTGTTGAAACCTAACCTGCACGCTTCGATATATTTTTTTAAGCGATTCATACATTCTTAACATAAGTTTTATACTTCTATAGTTTTATATAGAATTTTTTTATTTATTTTTGTTATTCTCCATTTTTACTGTTATCCAAAATCTTTTTGGATCGATTTGGATCATAGGTCTCTGAGGAAAATCTTTTAAAACTTTACCGTAGATTTGAACTGTGCAGAAAATAGGTATTATTTTCGTTGTATTCCGACGATGTAAAGTTCAATATCACGAATCGTATGGGATTCTGTTCGATAATGTGACAATCGTCTAGGATTTAAATTAAATTCGTACATTGGATTCCAATGGGAAATCCCGATCACAATCCAATGTACGAGCGTTACGTTTTAGTATAGGAATCCAATGCGATGATTCATCGGATCCAATTGGATTCCTATATCAATCCAATTGGATTCCTATGACAATTTCTGTACGGGAACTCGCGCCACTGTTTGCAATTGAGGTGTAGAGCTCACATCGCACACCTTTTGTTTTTAACCATACGCTAAGATTTTGTGCTATGATAACGACGAAAAAGTATTTTTTTTCTTAATATTGCGTGAAGTAAAAAGTTCTGAGCGTTTTCCGCTAGTTGTCTTTAGTGAGCCATATCTCACGATGTATACATCGCATCCGGTCATGCTATACGGCGATTCAAAGGTGACATTACGCTTCAAAAAAAGTTCTTTGTCAGTTTTGTGTTTGGTGAAGCCAGTTGTGTGTTACAGCGTTCCAAAATGGAGGTGAAGAAAGAGAAAATTCGATACATTCTTCAGCACCACTACGACCAAGGTGAAAAGGCGGAGCAGGCGGCCAAAAAAATTTGTGCTGTTTATGGACCCAATATAATATCGAATGCAACATCAAAGCGGTGGTTCCAACGATTCCGTTCTGGTAATATGGACGTCGAAGATGAGGCACGCACTGGTAGGCCAATCGTCGAAAATGTCGATAAAATCATGGAAATCGTCAAGTCGGACCGGCATGTGAGCACTTATTCCATTGCCCAGGAACTGAAGATTAGCCAAAAACCGTTTGGAACCACTTGCATAAAGCTGGTCTCAAGAAGAAGCTCGATGTATGGGTGCCACACGAATTGACGCAAAAGAACCTTTTGGACCGAATTGATGCCTGCGATTCTTTGCTGAAACGTAACGAAATCGACCCATTTTTGAAGCGGATGGTAACTGGCGATGAAAAATGGATCACATACGAGAACAGCAGCCGAAAAAGATCGTGGTCCAATCGCGGTGAGCCGGCCCAAACGATCGCCAAGCCCGGATTAACGGCCAAGAAGGTTTTGCTGTGTGTTCGGTGGGATTGGAAGGGAATCATCCACTATGAGCTGCTCTCATCGGGCCGAACACTCAATTCGGACCTCTACTGTCAACAACTGACAAGACTGAAGCAGGCGATCGACCAGAAGCGGCCAGAATTGGCCAATAGGAAGGGTGTTGTGTTCCATCAAGACAACGCCAGGCCGCACACATCCTTAACGACGCGCCAGAAGCTCCGAGAGCTTGGATGGGAGGTTCTATTGCACCCGCCCTATAGTCCAGACCTGGCACCAAGCAATTATCACCTGTTCAAGCATTTGCAAAATTTTCTTGATGATACAAAACTTGAGGACTTCTCCATTCGCGGAATAATAAAATTGCCTTGAAAATGGACAAAAGTTATTGCACAAAACGGCGCATATTTGATCTCGTCGAAATAAAGCGAAAAAACGCTCAGAACTTTTTACATCATCTAATATATATGTATATACGTATACATATCGTTGTCAACCCACCTACTCCGAATATTCCCAAACGAAAATGCGAACATGTACTAACCTAAGCTACCAAGTCTCGAAAGAAATAGAAATAAAATGGAATATCATCACCGAAAAGCCCGCTGCCTCGATACATTTTTGCCAGTCTCATTCTCGTTACTTTCAGTCGTATACTTTTGCACCGCTCGATCGATCCGTCATACGGCGCAATGGTTTTTCTTTCCCATGTAACCAGATACAAACGCGAAATCATCGAGAGAAAACGTCGTTGAGCGCTGCTGCGACAGTATTATCAATCCCTTTCGCGTACGCGAACCATTATTCTCCGTTTACTCAAGGGTTTACGCACGAAACCTGGCGCGCGCGCGCGCGCGCGTGTGTATGAAAATAATCCTGCATACAAACGCTGTGAGCCTTGAAGCGAAAGCAGGGTCATGGCAAAACTGCCGCGCACAAAGGATTAAAAGAAAAAAAAAAAAGCAAAAACAACAACAACAATAACGTGACGATAAAAAAAAGAAAAGAGAGAAAGAAAAGCTATAAAACCGTTTTTCGAGCCAACGTGCGCGATCACCCGACACCTGTGAGGCTGGTGCGAGCTTTTTCTCTTTTTCATTGTTTCGCTCCACCACAGAGATGGAAAGCATTTTGACAGCGAGGCGTTAATCTGTCCATTTCCATTTTCAAATATTGCCCGGAACCGTCGCCCTCTCTCTCTCTCTTTCTCTCTCTCTCTCTCTCTCTCTCTCTCTCTCTCTCTCTCTCTCTCTCTCTCTCTCCCCGTCTCTCCCGTTCCACAAAAAAGCTCTGAAAAGCCGAACATTCAATTGTTTCGTTCGCTAAACGCGCGCTCGAAAATTCACGTTGCCCTCGCGAAATATTAGATCGTGCGCGGAGACAACGAAAAAATACCATCACAGAATTCATTGTCGAGAAAATCGCGGACGAAATGGAAGAAACGAGAAAAAAATTAATTAACGCAACGACGGTAAACAAAAGTAAATAAAAAGCGCCAGCACGAAAAGGAGCCAAAAGCCCGCGCGAGAAAACGATAGAAGAGGAAGAAAAAATTAATATTCAGGTGAATGCTGAAGAGGAAAAAAAAAAATTGAAGAAACTTTGACAGCGATACCACTCCACCTGGCCTGGCCAAACACAGTACTCTTCGTCGCGTATTATTTTTTTTCACCGCGCTCCCGAGAGGAAAAAATCAGACGAAAAATTGAGATTCCCGAGCTCCGCGTGTCGCTTTTTTTTTTTTTTTTTATTCTCCAATGAGGACGAGACAGAAGAAAAAGGAGCGCGGAACGGGGTGTATCGGAATTTCGAGAAATTCCGAACAGCGGGGGCTAGGATCGACACAAGCGCGGCGGAGAGGGGGGGGGGGGGGGGGTAGAAAAATATTGCGAAACGCAAGGGAGAAGTCTCGCTCGTTGGTTTATTTTTCTTGTCTTTGTTTACCATTTTTTCTCTGTTACGTCAATTTTCATATGCACCCACGCACACATACGAGGTGTGGAAATTATGTAATGAGACTGATTCTTTTTCAATTTTTTTTTTATCCGGATAGAATTACAATTCAATATTGTCTCCCTCAAAATAACTTCTTTGGGAAGCCACACAGCGCTGGAGACGGTCCTTCCAATCCCCATAGCAGTGCTGGAACTCGGATACTGGAATAGCCTTCAGCTGGTCGCTTACAGCCGTTTGAATGTTTTCGAGTGTCCCAAAATGACGTCACTTGAGGTGATTTTTCGATCTCAGGAAGAGGAAAAAGTCACAAGGACTCAAGTCAGGCGAATAAGGAGGCTGAGAAGCCACAGGAATGTTTTTACTGGCCAAAAACTCGTATATTGAAATTGCTGTGCGACAGCAATTTGTCTCATCCCCAATTCATTGGTAAAAATTTGATGACCGGTGGTGTGAGTCAAATTCAACTTTTCTCCGATCATTCTGACTGTCAACCAACGATCCGAACGCACAAGATCCCGGATTCTGTCGACACTTTCATCGGTTCTTGAAGATGAAGGCCTTCAGCTGCGTGGTTCATCTTTAATCGACTCTCTTCCTTTTGAAAATGCCTTAAACCACCGAAAAACTTGGGCCCTTGACAAAACACTGTCTCCGCAGGCCTGCTGAAGTGTTGCAAAAGTTTTCGTTGCACTGTGCCCAAGTCTGAAGTGCAACGTGATAGCAACACACCGTTGCTCGGAATTGATGTCACTCATTTTTAGAACGCACTAGAAAAAACTGTTTCACGAAAAAAAAAATCGCTACGGACAACCAAATGACTCTAAAAAATTTGAAACGCGTACTAAAACCGTATCACACGTTCACCTGCCGCCCCTCCAAGTCCCGCGCGTCCCAAGTGTTGCCAGATCGAACGCTACGTTGCCAGTCCCATTACTTAATCTACACACCTCGTACATCGCAGCAACGACGATTTTTTTTTGTATACACGATTTTGTATGGCTAGGAAAAATGTCTTTTTCGACAAAATCGTTGGCTCTGAGCGACAAAACGAATGGGATAGCACCCGAGCGCAAGAAAATATTTTGACATACGAGGGAAAATTTGAAAAAAAAAATCTTCAAATTTGGAATTTACAATTCTATGAGATTGAAAAAGAAGAGTGGAGTACAAGAATAGAGGATGAACGCAATAATAAGGTGGGTGTGTAGGGTATTATTCCATAGCGATCTTGAGTTACGCCTTTTGGCCAGTCCCCTCGGTCTATACACGCAATGAAATCTGAATATGAGAATTACGCGGGAGAGCGGGTTTAACGTGAGGAGCCAGCTGCGACGCCTGCGAATAATAGAACGAAGCCCTTCGGTACACACGGATATGTGTGTGTGTGTGTGTGTGTGTTTGTGTGTGTGTGTGTGTGCGCGCGCGCGCGTGTATGTGTGTGTATGTATGTACATATCTCTATGCAGTGGTAGATTGAGCAAACGGGGTCTCGAGGCCTGGTCTGGAAACCGTCTAGAGACCGAATCCAGATTGCTTCTCATTTCTGAAGAGTTTTCCCAAAGCGGCTTGCTCCCTCGTTGAAGAAAGGAGGAGCTTCTTACATACACTCCACCATCTCTCTCCCTCTATATATATATATATATATATATATATATATATATATATATATATATATATATATAGACGCATATATAGATGGTGTCTCAAAAGTCGTTTCGGATCTCCAATAGAGTGGATAGACAACCAAGTTCTGAGGCAAAAAGTCCCCGTGCACTTGTCTCTACGATACACCGTTGCTTAGATATCGTTCAACGAATAATTGACGATTCGCTGCGTCGGCTCGGACTGGCCAGAGATAGGAGAACACCCACGCTGACAGAAAAATTCTTTCAATATTAACTAGATGCGTCTATTTGATTTTTTTTTTAATGTGAATTTACTATATTTTTCGTGAAATCAAATTTTTCCTATTGCATTCCAGTATTAAATTTATTTATTTTAAATATATTTATTTATTCACATCAAGATCTATTTAATATCGTCTAATAACGAAATGGTACACAGATATACCATTTATAAATATACAGATATAAATGGTACACAGAATACAGCGCATCTTTTTAATTCTTTCTTTCTCATTTTCACTCGGATCTACTATCGTATGTCTTTCTACAAGGGTTAGTGATAAACGAGTTAATGCGATAATTGCACTTGGCCGCTTTTTTTTACTTTTAACTGAAAAAATATCGATCGTAAGGTAAAAATTGTAGGGACCAAAGTTGTAGATAATTGAATTTACAAGAAATTTAGTCCCTATCATTTTCTTCGAAATATTGAAAATAACCGAGTTATACCGCAAAAACGATTCCCCCTAAATTCAAAATGGCGGCTAACGCAGCGGCGGAATCTGGTCGCCATTTTTATTTAGACTACCACTGACCCCTACCCCCGCCCCCCTAAAGGACAGGGCAATAAAATTGCTTATGGGAGTTTTCGCGACTTCGGCATTCTTTTTTTTTTAGTCCAACCCGACTGAGTTGGACTAAAAAAAAGGCAGTTATAAAAACTATAACTGCCCTGTGCGCAGAGTGTTCGGACTACTGCAACTGCGGTACTCCGACACTTTGTATTTCTATAAACATGTGTGTTTGTGTATAAATATATATCCAGCTACACATGGATGAGTGCAATTGGAAACGATTTTATACCACTTTAAGGTTACTCGAGCGTTGAGCATCTTTCTATGCAGGCATCAGTGTGTTCGAGGGGGATTTTTATAAGAGTGCTGGGCGAGGGGGAGGCAAATCCCTCGGCAACTACTTGTTCGAGCGCACAACCGAGACGAATGACAGAGCACAAAAGAGTAAAACAGAGGGAGAGAGGTAAAAGCTCGATGTAAAATGAAACGAGTACGATGCGATACAGGCAAACGGGGGATTTTGGAGAAAGCGTTAAGAGGATCTGCTTTTATAGAACCGTACTCGTGGGCGAAACAGACAGAAGTCCTTCTTACCCCTCAATGGCGCTTACGTCCCGTATGTGTATATGTGTATATATATACACGCTAGCTGCAGTGGCTCCACTTCGGTGCAAGTCGATTTTTCGTGGACTTGTCAGCGACGGAAAGTAGGTTTATAGAAAGCGAGCTCGCACATGTCTAAGCGGTCAATTTTCTTACTGTGCGTCACACAGATTTTTTCACTGCTCAGCCCCTGATAACCTACCGCGATGATACGTAGCTTAAAACCTGCACTGGGAAATACACTGTACACTGGTGGAAACCGCGTCCAAATCGGACCATTGGTTCCGAGGTTCATCGGGTACAGACAAACCGACAGACTCTTCCGTTTGTAAGTGTAGAGTTCTATATACTGCAACCTCTCCGAAAGGCACCTCCACAAATGAAATCTTCCCCTCCACTAGGTGGCGAATATCGATCGGTGTAGCGCATGGTGGAAGAAGCGCCAGGGCATAGTGTTTCCGGCAAAAATCATATACTTTATACGCATACACCCTGTATACACCCGAGTCAAAATGTATGGCCTCTTCTGAATACTCGCAGGAGCCATTGCTTTTGTAATGCATAAGCCGCTAGCCTCCGTGGATCCTACCAAACCTCATTTGTCGAGTCCAGTGCCATGCAGAAGCCTCCATTTGGTCCAGTGTAGCCTCTTTTAGTCGTGCCAAACCTTCTTTCGACCTCCAGTTTCAGTGAAACACAGGCCTTCTTAACCTGCTTTCGATCTCAAGTCCGTTGCTTCGACCTCACTTAACCTGTTTTGAGCCCAAATTCGATATCTCCTGCATCGACACTCCATTGTGGCCTAATCGGTACCCGGTTTGATGACTAAATAAATACGTTTTCGCTGAATTGAGGGTCCGGGGGATCTACAGTGCGCCTACAGTAGGCTGACTGGAGGGTCCAGAGGGTCTACAGTGCGCCTACAGTAGGCCGAAAGGGGGGGCCAGTATGTTCTGCCGGAGGGATCGAAGTAGGCCCACCTGGGGTTTCGCGAGTTCAGTTTCAGTTTCTGCTATTCGGAAAGTTCATCGGAGGCCCTAACGTATTGGTATTCCAAACATGTTTAGGTATCCGATAATCCGCTATCGCCGATCTCTGCTCGGGGAAGTAGGCCTTTATTTTGCGGGTTGAACGCGGCACGAAAATTTTGATTCGAGCAGTACTGACATGGAGACAACGGTTCTCCATATTGTATATTCTTCAAGGACAGAAGGCTTGCCTCCTATTGGTGATTTGTGTCTCGTGTCTCATAGATCAAACTCATATTTCCCTGCAACAACATACATACGTATAAGTGTACATATACCGAGTAAGACACTGGAAATTGAACAATCGCAAACTCTAGTAAACATTGATTTGATGGAGGATTTCTTACGGTCTACTTTTCGGCTGTACCCTGGTCGAATGTAGGGCACTGGAGTGGTGCAAGTGGAATGGAAACGAGCTTCCGGTTGTTGATGGGTAAATGGGATGAAATGGCTTTCCAAGACAGATCTTCAGGTAAACGGTAGTATATGCCAGAGATAGAGAGAGAGAGGAAGAGAGAGATAGATAAAAATAAATAGAGCGAGAGAGAGAGAGTGATGAAAATAGATAGAAAGAGCGAGAGAGAGGATGAGATTTTCGAATACATAAGCAAAGCTCGAAGGGAAAGGAAGACGGAGTGAACTCGATTCAAGCTCTCGGCCAGGCCTCCCGGCACGTGGAATTGCCAATTATTTATCCAGCCCTCGATTCCGGGTCCGCCCATTCGATACCTTATTTCCTATACTCCGGCGTTATCTGCGAAATCAACCCCTTTACTCTGCAACCCCCGACGTCTCGGCAAGGTAAAACTAGCGCAGAGTTGAAGGAGGACGCAAAAACTGAGCGAATATATGTATAAAAAAAAATGCACACAAAAGATCAATGTGTGCGTGTTTGTGTGTGTGTTTGGAGGCAAGCTCCGGAGTATACCGAACGAGTTGAAAAACGCAGTGAGGGTTGCACCAATGCTGATGGCATGAGGTATATATAACTATATACGGCCATCTAGTATACCAAGTGGGTTAGTACGTGACGCGTATACGTACATAAAACTAGACACACACATACACAGAAGGCAGGACTGCATCAGGAAGACCTTCAAGCTCATCCCTGTTCTCGCGCATCCTCCTCCGTTTTCCGATCCAATTTCCAATCTTCTGACCCCGTTCGCTCTTACTACCGGTCTATACTGTATATGATTTACCCGGAAGTAGAACTCGAGCACCGGGTCGTGGCGTAGCAAGGTACCAGGGAGCAGCGGGTGGTGCAGGGCCAATCAGGATTTACGTGTAACAAGGACATCGCAGCAGTGTACTCACCTTTATAACTAGGGTAAGGTGGTACAAGAGTACGCGGGCGATAAGAGTACGCAGTTATACTACGGACGAAACGGTTTGTTAATGGAAGCTAACTTTTGTTGTGTACGGACTGCCTAACAGGGTAAGCATTTGCGAGAAGAAAAAATCCAAAGTGGAATAAAACGGAGAGGCCAGGTAAGTTCGAAGTTTTATTTTGGACATTTTCAAAGCATTACAAGTACGAAACACAATTTATTTTCTTCAAAAACAACTATTAATTTCGTACACCGATTTACTAAGGTTATTGGTCGAAATTTAAAAAAAATCGCATCTCATCAATAAAATTGCAGTAACAGTCATGTTTGTTGAAAATGTGCAGGTCATATAAGAGTACGCAGTGCTTAGGTGTGAAGGAGTACGCGCGTACGTCTGTTGTTAAAGATTGCTTTGTTTTTTTATAATACTTTCAGCATGTCCCAAAGAAAACGGACTACCGACCGAAGTCTATGGTCAATTACGGATCTTGAAAATGTAAGAAAGCGAGTTAATGATGGTGAATCTATAAGGGCGGTAGCACGTTCATTGGAAGCGACAGAAGCCACTCTTCGTAGGAGACTAAAGAAATCCACACCAGCTACATCTCTGGGGAGATACGAACTTTAGAACTCTCGAACTCTCGAACTCTCGAACTCGTGAACTCTCTCCCTCTCTCTCTCTCTCTCTCTCGCTCTCTCTCGCGCTCTCTCTCTCTCTCTCTGTCTCTCTCCCTCTCTCTCTCCAGATCTCCAGTTCTCCAGCTCTTCAACTCTCATACAAATATGGGCAACTTTATTTGCGATTTGTATGTCGATTGGGGTTTGCGTACTCTTATCGACCCTCGTGTGTACTTTTAAACGTCCATATGCCTGAGAGTTCGCAAATCCCTTTTTGTAATTTTTAGTTTGTTATTTAAAAAGAAATTAAGATTCCTAATCGTCGCTTATAATTTAATTAGAATGCTAGATATTTTGTTTGTTTTTTTTTTCACCACTTTGAAGCTTAAGTATGTACTCCTAAAGCACACCCTAAGAGTGAGTACACATATTTATGGAGACGCACACTATGTGGCCACATGGATGCATACGGGGGTGATTTGTATGCACCAAGGTCGTGTCAAACCTCATTGGAATGCTCACACGGTAAAGGGTTCCTAGTTGTATATATATATATATATATTTCAATACATATCGGGGCAATAGTACATGACTAGGTATACGCATCCCTGAGGGAACGTTGCGTACACCTGTGTCGTAATCTTTCCACCGCGACGGGACATCTTCCGAAGCTCGAAGGTCTGGATCCCGAGGCCGAGAACTCAGCAAGCGAGAGACAAATAAAGACAGAGTGAGATAGATAGATAGATAGAAAGAGAAAGAGACAGAGAGAACACTTGAAAGGCACCGAGCGAAGAGTAAATCTAACTTCACAAAATTCCTTGAAACATCCACGAAATCATGTAGAATCAACGTTACTTGGTAACTTTTGAACATTAACCACTGTACAAGACAATAGGATGACAGCCTCAAGCATAGCACCAACGAAGCCTTAATCAGTATCTACACATAATATATATATATATATATATATATGTATATATAGATATATAAAGGGTGTCTCAAAACGACCTAACATTTTTAATTGCGCGCTATTTTTGGTTGTGGCCAACATAGAGTACTAATCTTTGACAACTGGCATAAGGAAGTATTGAGGTTTAGTCATGGAGAATTACATGATTGAGCAACGCATAGCAATTGTGCCAAATTCACTCCGAAACAATACAGTTATTGCAGACGAAGTTTCACGGTCGTGTTATCTCGCGCCGCGGCGATGTGAATTGGCCACCCAGATCGTGCGATTTGACGTCATTGGACTTCTTTCTTTGGGGGTTTTCTGAAAAGAAAAATGTATGCCAATAATCCACAGCCATTCCGAAGCTCAAGGAAGCAACTGGAAGCATCATTAATGAAATTAGTCCGCAATTATGCCAAAATATTATTGAAAATTTCTTCAAAAGAGTGAACGCTTGCAAACAGGGACGAGGCGGCCATTTATTGGATATTGTGTTCCACACATAACCTCCATGTTTGTACCTTATGTTGAAATAAAAATATTTGTACTTTTTAAATGAATAATACGTTTTATTAATAAATAAAAATGTCAGATCATTTTGAGATATCCTTCATATAGGTATAGCCGGAGCTGAGCCCGTCAGCTCTAGATATACTAGGAGCGCGGTAAAATAGTATATTGTGTACTACGGAGACAAAGTGGGTATTTTACCACGAGAATCACCTTGAAGGTCATGGTCAAGGTCACGATCGAGGTCACCACTAGATGCGCCTTGTTAAAATTGATAACTTTGGTCTTAACGATAGAATTTAAGAAGCTTCTATTCTTGTCCGAGGTATCCATACTGTGTTTAAGTTTAATTAACCCTGCAGTGACCTTCAAGGTCAAAGGGGACCGGTGACTTAAGTACATATCTGTACGTAAAATTTCCCGCTCTATCGATTGCCGATGTCAAAAAAGGGGGTTCCCATTTGAAAAACAAAAGTTGTCCTTGAAATAACCTTGAAGGACATCGCCAAGGTCAAAATGAAGGTCACCATTGAATTCCTTGGCAAAAGTTACTTCAAGAACGACCATAACATTTTGGGAAATTGTCTTACCTGCGGAAATATTCAGCCGTCCCGTTACTTTTGTGACACCCTGTATATATATATATATATATATATATATATATATATATAAAATAAAGATAGTAAAATTTGAACTTTTCTATTTTCCGCGGTTATTCCCGAAACAAGCGGGACCCAAACGAAGTTTCATATTGTATTACAAACCTCGATAGGCTATCCACCTAGATAGGATATCCATTGTATATAAAATATCAATATCGAATGTTCCCCATCTTTTTTCTTGTTCTTTTCCTTGGTTTTCTCAGTGTTCCTTTTTTCTCATATTCAGTTTTCTCCTTGTATATATATAATATATATATGTGTGTGAGAGCGCGTGTGTGTCGATAAAACCATACGTGTCTCAAGCGTACACAAGGAAGTTGAGAAAGAAAAGGAATTGCTCCGCGAAGCAGAGTCCTGATTTATTGCGATCACACACAATAAAACTTCGAACTCCCGCACTCGGGTTCGTAAAGTTTTTACAGGAGTTTCGAATCCGGAGTGATAAGTCACACTCGCGAGTATCGATTTGTATATGAAAGTATATATATATATATATGTATATATATATATGTGTATATATATCAGATCGGATGTATATATATCAGATTATCCTGACATAAACTTTTCACGATCTTTAAAAGGATATATATATATATGGATATATCTATGATTGATTTTCATTTACATGTCTTCCTCTTCAGCCGAACAAGATTTACGTTTGTATCATCTGATACTGAATAATTAACGCGCGATTGATCGATATGATTCGCGGGTTTACGTTCGGGAATGACGTATATATGAGGGCGCGTGTACGACGAATGCCGAAACACGTACATTACTAATTAACTGTCAAGTGTGTTCGCGGTATGTATAGTGTAAGCGCGGTTGATAGATTGTCTATATATGCATATATATATATAGACATATAGTGTGTCGACCAAGCGTATTGCAACGTCGAGCACGCATAAACATAGTCCGTCAATCGACGATCAAACGTCAATTTAGCGTGTAACCCACATCAAAGGTGGCGGCTTAATAGGACGGAATGAAATTCCCTCGATAGCTTCCGTGTTTTTTTTCAAGCTACAGAGCTGATTTTTCTGTCTCACTGCGCCTTTGTTTTGAGAAGAAAAAAAAACCTACTTTCGAAGCGAACAAAAGCAATGTGCTCGTATTATAAAAAAGATAAATAAACGCTTTTGCGAGATCGCTTAAACGCGTTGGTGATTTTTTGTTCTACTTTTTGTATTTTTTTTCTACTAAGAACTCCATCGAAAGTCTCTTTCAAAACCGTAATCGCGAATGGCGAAATACGGAGAGTGCACGAGAGAAGAGCTGTGTGTAAAAACGTTAAATAGAGTAGGGCAGGGAGGGGCATGTTGAGCAAGTTTGGAATTATCGCCCTGTAATTCCTTAACAGTCTGCCGTACAAAAATGAAACCTACTTTGGTCAATAGGAAATGTATCTGGAAGAAAAAAACTCTATAGACGAAATTCCTATTATCCTTGACTAAGGCCATATTTGCTCAACCTGCCCCGATAGTGGGGTAAGTTGAGCACGAGTATGAGGTAAGTTGGGCAAAGTAAGAATTGCATTTAAAAAAAAAACATGATTCGGTACAATGCAGTAATAAACCAACAGTTGCTTGTTAATTAGTTAGGTTTTGAAACATTAACATTAATCGCAATGAACTTTGTAATATTTTTTCTCATACAATGATAAAAGAAAATCTTTCAATCACGTTTTTTTTTACTTTTTGGTGAAAAAATAATGAAACGTCCCGTTTTGCCGTCTCGTGCGCCGCACGGCAACGGGCGATTGCGTGATGTGTTCCCCTCCGACATACCTCTTTTTCCTCCATTTGATGCATCCGCCTGCAGTGCTTAGTTTTTCAGATATTACGATTACCCAACTTACCCGACTGCTCAGCTTTTCAGATATTTCGATTATACCCAACTTACCCTCCCTACCCTATGCTCGCAGACAGAATGATCCAGAGTGAATTCGGGATACGAGACACGCAGGACGAGTAGGAGAGACGCGCGACTGCGAAACAGTGCAGTTTACGAATCGAATAACGCGGCTCGAATATATACGGAAGGGTATGGTCCCCTGCTCGTTCATTCGCACGGATACACATCGGCGCGTCATTCGCGACATAGAATACGAACACGATCCGTCCGCGTATCTATTATCAATGGTACATATGCGTTACACGAATGCCTGGTAAACGCAAATTTCATGTATACAGGCGTTGTGTGCATTCGCACGCAGGTGTAAATTTGAAATATCGAGCGAGTGAAACAGTGAGAGAGAGAGAGAGAGATAGAGAGAGAGAGAGAGAGAGAGAGAGAGAGAGAGAGAGAGAGAGAGGGAGGGAGGGAAAGAGAGGGAGAGAATCGAAGGAACAAACATAGGGAAAGAGTGAAAGTGCCACGAGCCATAGTGGAAGAGGTGGGTGGGTGCCGATAGGGTAAAAAAGGATTACACCAGCGTGCATATAGCCAGGCGCGTTATGCGTCAAACCGAGAGGGGGCGATGGCGTAAAGCCATATATGGGAAACGCATTATAGCGAAGGGTTTTTGTTAGCACGTAAACGTGTGTATGCGTAGTTGAGGTAAATCCGAATAAGCACCACCAGTGTCTACCGATGAGTCCACAGAATCCGCGTGTGCATTCAACGAGGTATATCCCTATAACGATTGGCAAAATTCAATATATCTATATACACGGCTTACTCTAATATATATACACACACACGCACGGAGAGAATTAAATGTTAAAAATTACCGTGCAGTAACGGTAACCAGATGACAACCCTGAAACTTTGCTTATTATTACTGAGTAAAACACAGATTTTCACGAAAATAAAAGAAAATTTTTTCTTCAGATAGAAAATTTTACCAGATTTTCTAGTAAATTTTCATGTGTAACAAAATACGCAAAACTTAAATTTAAAAAAACATATAATATCAGCGAAATTTTACTGTGCATTTTATTATTTTATGCCTTTCAAAAATGTCTATAAAAAAGTATCGTCTTTATAACAGTTATTTTAAGATTTATAATAAAATTTAATGAGTGTTATAGGAAAATGTATTGTGCTCTCGGTAAAAATTATCGTGCGCGCTACCCTTCTTGTATAGTAAAATTTTAGCTACGTATTTGAAATTTTTTGTAACGTGAGTTAAAAAAAACTTGTCGCATACGAATTATTATGCTTTTCTCACTTGTCACCACATTGAAATATATCACGGTAATTTTTACCATGAAATTCACGACAAAAATTACTTTTTAATTCTCTCTGTGCATATATATCGATCACCCTGTGTGCATAGATACATATATATGTATGCGTCTGTATGTGAATCCCATTGAAAATAAAAATAATTATAATTACATTAATCAGTTGGCTTATAGGAGGTGTGTAAATTAAGTAATGAGACTGGCAACGTAGCGTTCGATATGGCGCAACACTTGAGACGCGGGACTTGGACTGGCAGCAGGTGAACATGTGATACGCCTTCAGTACGAGTTTGAACTCGCCAGAGTCATTTGGTTGTCCGTAGCGATTCTTTCCGTTGAAACAGTTTTTTTTTCTAGTGTATTCTAAAAATAAATGATATCAATTTCGAGCAACGATGTGCTATCCGGTTTTGCTTCAGACTTGGGCACAGTGCAACGGAAACTTTTGCAAAACTTCAGCAGGCCTACGGAGACAGTGTTTTGTGAAGGGCCCAAGTTTTTCGGTTGTTTAAGACATTTTCAGGAGGAAGAGAGTCGATTGAAGATGAACCACGCAGCGGAAGGCTTTCAGCTTCAGGAACTGAAGAAAATTTTGACAAAATTCGGGATCTTGTGCGTTCAGATCGTCGATTCACCGTCAGAATGATCGGGGATGAGTTGAATTGGACTCACACCACCGTTTCATCAGATTTTTACCAATTAATTGGGGATGAGAAAAATTGCTGTCACACAGCAATTTTGATAAACGAGTTTTTTTTTGCCAGTAAAAGCATTCCTGTGGCTCTTCAGCCTCCTTATTCGCTTGACTTAAGGCCTTAGACCACTCTAGAATTTTCCGAAAATCGTTTTTTTTTTGTTAAAAATGTACCTTAGTACCTCTCAAATTATATTCCAAAAGATTATGGGTGTGAAAAATCTCTAAGTACTCGATTTTCGAATTCTAGCGCAACTCCTCTTGATTCATGTCGTGACTTTCTACTAACTTTAAACGCGTTTATCTCAAAACTAAATTTTTCAAGTCGGTCGGACTTATAACTCAAACAAATTTCAACCAATTCACTTGAAATTTTAACTGTATATTTAAAATTACATTTTCTGAGGCACTACGTAGGATTTTTTAAAAATTATATTGCATAGTTTGATTGATTTGAAGGCTTACAGGGTAACAGCCCAAAAAGTACTGAAGTTTTTGATTCATTTGAACGTGATTACATCTTGATAAGAAATAATATTTTGCTAATATTAACCCAAACAAACTCAAGTTAATTCTAACCCAAAGAAACAAACTCAGCGTCTCATATTTTGTCGCTTGAAAACCGAAAAAAATCTCCATTTTTAAAATTCTGAATAATTTTAATGCGTACTTTTCGGGTTACGTGCTGACAGTTCATCGTTACACTTCCAAACCTGCCACCCTGTATAGAGTATATAAGCCAAGTAGTTTCACAGGAAATTGTATGTACATATTCTGGGAATTGATGTAATTATAGTTAATTACATGAATTTGTAACAAGTTTGCACGCGCAAACACACGGATTACAAGTTAATACGATTGACAATAATTATATTAATTTTCCGGCGATATCGGTAAAGTTTCTCCCTTAATTGTATTGTCGCATCGAGACTTTGCCACATTTTCAAATATACACACAATTCAAATGCAAATGTAATTAAAAAGAAAATATAGCACCGTATATATGTATATATATTTATATATAGGTAGAAAATAACGACAACCATATTTATAGCCAATTTCTTTCCACTTAAAATTCGTGGAGCGAGGAGTTGTGCGAGAGCAAACATTTTTTTTATCTGGAATAATTAATGTTTGCGTTCGACGCCTCGTTTATTAATCATTGGTTCAGTCGCCTCTAACATTTTCGATAGTCTGTGGTAAAAATTGTAACGTGTCATGGTCCAATGTTTCGAACACCAAAGTATACTTGCTGATTTATTTCTCTCTCTCTCTCTCTCTTCCCCCCCCCCCCCCCAGAAAACACTCGCTATCTCTTTCTTGCTCGATAAGCAAATACTCCATAAAATTGTTATTACGCGTGCAAGTCATACATACGTAAAGAGATCTGTATATATTTACGAACGGTCGAGTTCTTGGAACTTTTCATATTTTATCATTCACGAGGATCAAGCAGGGCTTATCTGAATATATTGTCTCCCTGATAATGCTATAACTCGATATGCCCGTAACGTATATACGAGTGCATATACAGGTCTGGTGTACATACTGCGATACGAGCGATATATATATATATATGCACACACACAGACAGAAAGGTGATTTCGAAGCATACGACTTGCAGAATCGTCCTCATAACAACCAATCCTCCCCGTGGTCAACATTACGTAAGCTCCAATGTCATCACAATGACTTTTAGATATACGTAAGTATATTTTGAATATTATTTCGAATAGGTTCGAAAGGTTATTTCGAGTAAAGTCCTGTTCCAAAAGACAACGATGCGTTTGAAGGCCTTAGGCCATTCTAGGATTTTACAAAAATGGATTTTTTTTGTTAAAAATGTACCTTAGTACCTATAAAATTATATTCCAAATGATTATGGGTGTGAAAAATCTCTGAGTGCTCGATTTTGGAATTCTAGCGCAACACCTCTTGATTCATGTCGTGACTTTCTACTAACTTTAAACGCGTTTATCTCAAAACTAGATTTTTCAAGTCAGCCGGACTCATAATTCAAACAAATTTCAGCCGGACTCATAATTCAAACAAATTTCAACCGATTCGGTTGAAATTTTAACTGTATATTTAGAATTACATTTTCTGAGGCACTACGTAGGATTTTTTTAAATTATATTGCATAGTTCCTTTTTTATAAACAATTTTCTGACGATTTTCTCATGGCATTTTATACTTTTGTTTTTGAAATGCGCCATTTTGACAAAAAACAATATATCAAAAAAATCCTACGTACTTCTAACGCTATTCTTTTATATAATCGAAAAAACTTTAGTGTCTCATGATAACTCAAAAATTATAGGAGCTGTTGATCCGGCCGTTGACCTTCCAGAAATAAAGGCGTCATCGGAAAAATGCTGCAAAGTCGCAATTTTGACATGTATCGCTGTGAAAAAATAATGTTGTATAGTCAATTACTTGTATAATACAACCCCTATTTTGTAACTCCGATTTATTTTATGGTTTCGTTGAAAAAAAATCACAAAATATGCCCTTTTTTGGCCTCTAGAGTGGCCTAAGGTCTTAAGGTAATAGTCTCGCCACAGTCACGTTGAAAAGTTTATTCTCCGCTCAATCGATAAAAATTCGAAATATTGCGAAATATCTTTACAATGTAGGTTGTACATCTTAACGGGATATAAAAACTTATAAATAATGAAAACGCCTAAAGTAATGTTTAGAGTTTGAAAAATAACAACGTTCCCTGCATCACCTGCATTTTGCAGGTAATCGCTTAATAGTGTCCTGAATGGATCCTCAAAATAAATTTAAAAATCGATAAAAAAAAAACCTTCGCGAGCCTACTACCTTAAGGGACCATGCCAGTGTGTCGAATCCCTTTTTCTAAGAAAGGCTTCAGCGTCCGAAATAATTCGAATTCCGCGATTAAAATTTAACAGCATGTTTGTGAAAGTCCATATTTTCAGTTAATGCAAAAAAAAAAAAAGATTTCCAAAAAAATAATTCCACTGGAATGGTCCCTCAACAAAAATGGAACGGATCATTCTTACAAAAGCCGAATGTGCCGATAGTCACCATTATGTAGATATAACAGATTCCAATGGCGTTAAAGTTTGCATCGTTGGAATGCAATGAAAATTCGTCTTTATTTTTTCACTTCTTTATCTTTAATACTCTCTAAACTCTTTTTTTGCAGGTCCAAATTGGGGATCCCTATAAGGATCTTTAATAAAAATATTACAGTGATTTTCGTAGACTAAACGGGCCGAAAAAAAAAATTCCGCGAGACGAAAAAAAAATATTTTCGTTGCATTCCAACGATGCAAAATTCAATACCATAGATATCCTTTTCCTGTGTATCTATATATCGAATACGAAGTGGATGTAGAGGAGAGGTCAAAGTTCACGGAAGTCTCGAGATTAACGACTGAAACGGATAAACTCGTGATCCGATATTAAATGCGAGGCATCGACCCGAGAAACGTATACCGGCGAACAAACGATAATCGCACGACATTCAATGAACCGACGATGTCTCGGGCACATCGGCCACAAATCGTGTTCTTTTTGCGATAGAGCTATTTTTATTTCTTATCATACTTTGTTTATTCACGCTCTCTCTCTCTCTCTCTCTCTCTCTCTCTCTCTCTCTCTCTCTCTCTCTCTCTCTCTCTGTCTCTCCCCCTCTCTCTCTCCCGCACACTCTCTATTTCCTTCTACCTCTCTTAACCGCGGGATATCGAAGGAAGATTCTATGTCCCTATTCGTTTGACGGGCGTGGGCGTGTGCGCGGCATCGCAGAACATAGGCGCACTTGACCCATTACAAAGTTTACGAGAACTAGCAATGATACTAAAATTCTTGAAGGCAATGAGATGTATATATATATGTATGGGAAGAACAAAGAGCTATGGGGGAGAGAGAGAGAGAGAGAGAGAGAGAGAGAGAGAGAGAGAGAGAGAAATAGAAGGATGAGGCTGGAGGGGGGGGGGGAGGGGCGGAGGGGTGAGGAGGTTAATACGCAGAGAAGTAACTTTTGCCTACTCTGCTAATCTAGAACGCCATTCAACTTTCGCCAGTCAGAGTTGAAGCATCCGCCTCACTAGTGGGTGAATTACTATATATATATATATATGTGTGTACGTACGTATGTATGTATGCATGCATGTATGTATGTATGTATGTGTGACTTGCGAGAAGTGCCCTAGAGAAGAGAGGAAGCGGGGATGATGAGAATGGTGAACAATTTCAAGAGCTTTCGTGCGAAGCTACCTCAAGGATAATGCGACATTTTGCACCATTGTAACTATGGTACATTTATATATAACGTGCATATTCATTAATGTGTAACTCTCTTTTAGGTGAAGTATTGCTAAATTTTGAATTTTTTTAAAATATTAAATTCTTGAGAGGGCAGAAAGGGCTGGTCAAATATATAAAAGAAAATATTGAACATGAATGCTATAAAAATTAATTATTTTTCATTGCACTTTTGTTATTGCATGTTTACATGCAATACCAAAAGTTTGGCATACAATGCCAAATAGAGTTGATTTATAAAAATAACACAAACGCATTTAACATTAGCCACATATTTTATTATTGATTATTATTATTAATCACTTTATTATTTATCTTTATTGCTTTATTATTTATCGTATTTACAGTCTGCTGCGCCAGTAGAAACAGTAGAAATTTCTCCATCTAATGCGAAAGCCATACTTGAGAGTAAAACTCGTCAAATACGAAGAATTTGACATTTGCCACGTTGGAATGGATCAAGAATAATCTTTTTTTAATTCTTATTTCCTTATTTATTTATTAAACAACGTTTTTTCGTCTTCGCATATTCATGCTGTAAATCTTTAATCTCCGTAGCTTATCCGCCAAAATAAATTGAAGCAATTAAAAATAATTTCCATTGCATTACAACGATGCAAGGCTTCGATCCGTGTGAAAATCGGACAGAAACGGCAGGTTGTGATTCGATTAAAAGATATTAAATCGCGATAAATTATGGAGGCGTTGGAGAAAAAGACAGAGAGAGAGAGAGAGAGTATAAGCGAGGAAGAAATATCCAGGCAGCGTGCCGGCGAAGATTTCCATCCTCCAACTTTCCGAAAATTCCTACCAGCCCGGACGACTTTTGCTATAGTATAGGTACGTAAACTACCTTCGTACCGCATATAGGTATCCGACACCAATTCCTAGCCCAAAGTTTTCGCTAAGTTTCATCGTATACGCGGCAAACATTCTCCTCGGGTTCTCCAAGGTTTGGGGAGAAATAAAGGGTTTGCAAAGGCGGAGTGGCGAGGAAAATGATGACGGAATGAAGGGGGGGCGGTGGTTTAGCGAGACTGGAGGCTGCACACTCGCACACTCACACATATATATATATATATATATATGGGTGTATGTAATAAGTGAATAAAGGAAAGAGAGTGGTGGAGGGTCTCAAAGAACGACGAGTGCTTTTTGAGGGCAATTGTACATGGAGCCGCACTCAATTGGCACGAACTCGTATATAGGAAGAGAAGGTGCCACAGTCGTTCATCTCCTCCACGCAGTTGCGATGTTATGTATATCGTATGTTAATTGTCAAACCGCAGAGAACGAGGCGTTTGTCAAACAAAGCTCACAGCCACACGCATGTATATATATATATATATATGTAACCGAAATGTATATAATTCAGGAATTATATTCAGGGTGTCCCAGAACCAAATGTACTTTCTGAAATGAGGGGTTGGGGCTGAAATTCTGAGTGGATTGATATAACTATGTATGGGTCTCAGATGAACCCTTGAATTATTATTTATTTTTAAAGGCAGGGCCAATCAGTTGCGCCCGATGAGCGTATACCGATGAGCGATATGCGCGTGCTTCGGATAGGTATCATTACAAGCAATCTAAATTTTTCGCTTGGACGTAAATTTATGGAGCATCCTGTATATAAATGTCCCAAAATTCACGCAAGAAATGATTTTGATAGTAAACACAGGTTTTTAATTAAAAATTGTAAATTTTTTATTGATTCATAAAGTATACAGTATAGGGTTATGTATGTAATAGCATAAGCATTTGTTTCTCAACAATCACTCGTGGATTTTCTAAACCCCAAATGCGGGAATTTTGTCGATTAACAAAGCCATCAAAATGAAAATGAGCCTCATCGCTGAACGATGATTTTGTTCGAAAAATCAGCATCCACTTGTTGTTCCGTAATCCATTCAACGAACTCTCTTCGCTGTGCGTGGTCAGTAGGCTTCAGTTCTTGAGTCAATTGAACTTTGTAAGCATGACGATGCAAATCTTTCGTGCGAATACGCTATAGAGAGCTTCTCGAAATGTCCAATTCTTGACCACGGTACCGAATCGATGTTCCTGGACTCTCAGCAACACTCTCACTGACTGCTTCGATGTTTTGTGTTGAACGACTTGTTGAAGGATGGCTAAGATTGTCCAAGATCACTAATTGATCCAGTCTTTCTGAATTTTTAAATTAATCTCTTCACAGTCGATGAAATTCAATCACTATTCTGACCATATTTTGTAGGAAAATTGCGAATAGCAGCTGCCAAACCTTCATTATTTAAAAAATATTGCTCAACAATGAAAACGCGTTGTTCTTTCGTATAGCGCTCCATTTTTAATAACCCTGAACTGTCAGCTGTCAAGCTGTCGTTTTTTTTCCTTGGCAACACGTTACCGCAAATGGCGCAAAATTCAAATTTTGCGTGAATTTTGGGACTCCCTTTATGTATATATATATTTGCGTGGGTGTGCGTGATATGTGCTTCGCTTATTATCACGCAGCGCCGGAATTTTAATGCACGACTAATTCCAGTGGATATCTTTGGTAAATTTTCCGTAAAGCAGAGAAATGTTATGTGAAGAAGCGAGGGATATTATACAGGCGGTTATGAAGGTCTTGTCGCTGGTGTAGCAAGATTGATGCAAGTCCGACGAAGGAACTTGAAAAAAAAACTAAGAGGGGCGACGGGATAAATGAATAAATAGATGGAGAGAATAAAAGGAAGAGCCGACAAAAGAAGCAGCAAGAGAGAGAGAGAGAGAGAGAGAGAGAGAGAGAGAAGAGAGAGAGAGAGAGAGAGAGAGAGAGAGAGAGAGAGAGAGAGAGAGAGAGAGAAAGAGAGGGAGGGAGAGAGAGAGAGAAAGAGGGAGGAAGAGAGAGGGAGGGCTGCGTGCGGAAATGGATGAGGATGAGTGAGAGACAAAGTCACGAGACACCGCGTGACGAGTTCATAAAAATCGTTTTACGAAACTTTACGGTACAGTCGTTTCGGCAAACTTTGCCAACGCGGGGATGGAAGGCGAGACAGCAGGGAGTGCAGAAGCACGTTTGATAGCGGCGAGGGAAGGTAGTCGAGATTAAAGAATTAAGAAGGTAAGATTGCCCGACCTCGTGCCAACTCATTACAATCGAACATTAAATGTTTCATATTACCCCGACTCAACGAGCCACGCGAAATACGTCGACGATTTAACACAAATTAGAAGAAAAAAAACAGAATAAAAAAAATAATAAAAAAAGAATATGTAAAAAATATGGATGGAGTATATACAGATGTTTTTACAATGGTAGTCGCTACGCTTTTTTTATATCCGTTCAAGGATGTATGGGAGATGAAACCCTAGCCAAAAGTACCTGAAATTTGAAATTCCCAAATGTATACTCTTGTCGTAAAGTTACTCGGGTCATGACATATATACGAAGCCTCCAAAGCCTTCAGCTCAAGCTTTTTTTTTTTTAATCATTCTTTAACCTACCTTTACTTGAATTTAACTTTATCGGGGCGAAACTCTCGGGGGTGAATATGCCGTTCGCGCTTCACACTGCCGCAATTTTTCCAAACTTTGGTTTTTTTTTCACACTGACGCAGTTGTCCAAAAAGTTTTCTTTTTTTCGGTATCTAAATTAGCCACAGGAGAAATCATAAAAATTTTCCACCGTTTGTCTTATTACCCTTACTCTACACTGCTAAACAAAACAAAAACTTAATTTAAATCGGATCTATTTAAATCAAATAGATTTATTCCTTGTCTCGCAGCCTACTACGACCCTATTTGTTTTAAACATATTTTTTTTGTTTCTTCAAGCTATACTTTTTAAATATTGAATATATTCAAATTAAATAAATAAAGGTTAGATACAAATTAAATAAATATAACGATAAAACACGATATATCGCACGAATACGAGAAATGAATATACAGTAGGTAAAAAAAGTATTTGTACACCGCGTGTTTTTCAAATTGTCCTGCAAAAAAAAAATAAAAGGGTTGAGCATTTTATTTTTTGTTCGCAAATTTTTGTCGAACATTTTACTTTTATTCGAATATAAAAAATGCTAAAGTATTTTACTTTTTTTCGCAGGATAATTTGAAAAACACCCGGTGTACAAATACTTTTTTTTCACCCACTGTAGGTTCATGACATAAAAGTGCGGTGAAGAAAAGTTAAATTATTTTTCGTTTTTTTTTTCCACGAACAAGGCTGCTGTTTGGAAAAAAAAAAATTTTCGTCGTGCCTTTTATTAACAGGCGCGACTATTTATGTATAGAGACACTAACAATTTTCCTCAAGTGCAGAATGTTACAGCAGTCTTCCAATAAAAGCAAAGCCATGAGATTTTTGAAAGACTGAATCGTGTACCATTTTCCGTATGTCTCTTTCGTCTTATACTACAATATGAAACAAAATCACAGATTTATTAGGAATAAGTAAAATATTGCGTTATTAAACGACATCAAATAGATATTGATTTGAATAAATAAATATATTTAGAATAAATAATTTTAATAATGGAATGCAATAGAAAAAATTTGATTTCACGAAAAATCTAGTTAATTCAAGTTAAAAAAATCGAATAGACGCATCTAGTTGATATCAAAAGAATTTTTCTGTCAGTGTATGTAATGATGCATCGAGTTTTTTTTTATCGGTACGTCAGCGATTCTTTCATACTCCTATATACGAGGTGTGTAAATTAAGTAATGAGACGGATTTTTTTCAAATTTCTTATTCCAATAGAATTACAATTCAATATTTTCTCCCTCAGACGGTTCTTCCGGAGAGTGTCCCAAAATGACGTCCCTTAAGGTGACTTATCAATCTCCGGAAGAGGAAAAAGTCACAAGGAATCAAGTCAGGCGAATAAAGAGGCTGAAGAGCCACAAGAATGTTTTTACTGGCCAAAAACTCGTCTATTAAAATTGCTGTGTGACAAGACGCATCGTCGTGATGCAACATCCAGTTGTTTTTTATGTTTTGTCTCATACGCATGACCCTTTTTTTCAAGCCTTTCAAGTCTTTCAATCGACTCTCTACCTTCTGAAAATGCATTAAACCATCGAAAAACCTGGGCCCGTGATAAAACACTGTCTCCGTAAGTCTGCGGAAGTTTTGCAAAAGTTTCCCTTGCACTGTGCTCAAGTCGAAAGCAAAACCTGATAGCACACTGTTGCTTGTAATTGATGTCACACATTTTTAGAATGCACCAAAAAAAAAAAATGTTTCAGACTTCCAACTGATCGAACGTTGCGTTGTCAGTTTCATTACTTAATTTACACACCTCGTACCCTTCACATTACGCGGCAATGATTCGCGGATAGCATTGTAAAAGCGAGGGACAGAAAAAAAAAGAAACACCAAAGAAAACAGGTAGGTAAGAGAGAGAAAATCGACGAAAATACGTGAGGACGGGGCACTGGGTCGAGGCAAGTTTAACGGAGGACGAAGATAAAACGCCGGGTGATATATCGACGTAGGATGGAGTGAAGTTACATCGGAAAGACTTAAAAGAAGAAAATACGACACAGGAAAGCAATGTGGAGGTTGGGAAACAGAGGGACAGAGAGGAAGAGAGCGAGAGAGAGAGAGAGAGAGAGAGAGAGAGAGAGAGAGAGAGGAGAGAGAGAGAGACCGAAAGCATGTGAGGAAGAGACGGAGCGGAAAAGGGACGAAGCCAAAAGATTCAGCGGAAAACACCAGACGAAAGTGGAGCCAAGCGTGATAAAGCATCCGTATGAAAGAAGTTTCGGCCATGGAAAAACGAAAAAAAAAAAACAAGAAAAAACCGACCGGCAAATATTATCGTCGTGGGTGAGGCAGGTCCTCACCGGATCCTCCGCCTTCTGGGCCGTTTGCGAGTGAACGAAGGCATTTCTATCGTTTTCGAGGCAATATATATATATGTGTATATATATGCCTCGAGAACACACACATAAATACATTTATATTTATTCATATATATATACATACAGACGCGTATATCTGATTGCATCGGCCGTAAACCACCCGCGCCCCCCTCCCCCGTCCTCCAGCACCTCGTCCCTACGGCCGTCAAAGGGCAAAAAGCCTGAGAGGGCGGAAAATAAAGCGGTCAAAAGAGAGCCAAAGAAAGGCCGAATGAATACGCATGAAAATACAACAAAATAATTTCCAAAAAGAAAAACGTAAGAATAAAAAAATGAACAAGGGGACGTCCATTAATTACGTGAGCTACAAATGCGGGGGGGGGGGGGGGGGGAAGAGGGGGAAAATTGATAATGAAAAGAAAATTAATAACTGAAAATTGATCTCGTATGTTTCTGGATTTTTTTAATAGGGCTTCCAACAAAATAGTGCAGCGTAAAAAAATAAGAATAAAAAAAAAGAAAAGTAATAGTTCACATAAGCTTTGTTGAAAAATGTTTTTTAATAGATTTTTCCAATTGATTAAATGAGTAAATCGTTTGTTAGAAATATTTTTGGTATTTGAAAAAGAAAAAATTAAGTATTCGAGTCAGGATCGGACTCGCGATCTCGAGGACACCCCACGGCTGCCTTGGATCACTGCGCCAACGCGCAATTGGTAAATTCTGATTTAAAAAACATGTGCAAAAGTTACAGGACCGAAAATATAGTTTTAATAAAATTGCTGTTTGTTTTTTTCCCTGTGAAATAAATTCGTCTACTCGTCTACTTAATTTTTTTCTTTTTCAGATACAAAAAATATTTCTAATATACGATTGACTCATTTAATCAACTGGAAAAATCGATAAATAAACATTTTTCACCAAAGCTTATGTCAACTATTACTTTTTCTGATGAAACAAACTCCGTGTTTTTTTTTTTCGGTACCTATTAATTTTTTTACACTCCACTATTTTGTTGGAACTTATTTTTTAAAAATACAGAAAAATACGGGATCAATTTTCAGTTATTAATTTTCTTTTCATTGTGAATTTTGATTAACTAAATAACACTAAATCAAAGCCGTTATTGTGCACCATATAAGTAGTATCATCTTTCTCCTCTTGTTCTTTCCCAGAAAAAATGTACTTGATAGAACACTCCATGAGTAAGTCTTTATTAGTGGTATGAAGCAAAATACATGAACAAATCGAACAAATGTAATCATTTAAAAATTATGGGCGAAATCTCTCGTGCGGGGGAGGACGCCTCCACATCTCACCAAATTTCACCAGGGGGGGATTCAGATTGAAGGAAAAACACCTTTCGTTATTAATGGACGTCACCTAACCCTTTATCGGACGGAAAACAAGAATTCTCCCGAAACTCTTTCTTCCACGGAAATGGAGTAGAACGTACGCTTTAGCTTCCGATTTTACGAAAAAATGAGTGGAACGGAGGGAGAGAAGAAGAAGAAGAGAAGAGAGAGAGAGAAAGAGAGAGAGAGAGAGAGAGAGAGAGAGAGAGATGCAGAGAAAAAACGTACGACTGCGGTGGAACAAAAATCTAAGGGTAAGAAGCGAAACAAAGTGAAGATCGATAAGGCCGCACGTAATGCATGAGCCGGGCATATATATTCCTTCGTACTTATCCGACACCCTCGTCGGAGTTTTTTGCCTCCTCAATGCGAATAACTCTCCTTTATAGTCGACTCCGGATTACGCAAACTTCCGGATTACGCCTTGTCTCCTCTCACCAATTTATATATACACACACACACACACATATATTTATATGCATATAGAATATATACGTACGGTATAAAAAGTCACGAATGGTCCAACCACAACACAAGCACACACGTACATCAACGAAGTTGAGCCTTCCTGCAATTTTTCTTCCGCGGCTCTTTCCTAAAATACGATAATTACGTAGTGCCCTTATCCGGTACAAATACAACGTTCAGGAATGATAAAGGGGCACGAGATGGTGTGAGAGCGGACGTCGTCAATTTTGGCAGAATGAGTTATGTCCAGACAACTTCTTGAGCCACGATCGAAATTGAAATTAGAGATTTGGCAGGGCTGCTGTAGTAATCTCGAACGAGTGAGGGAAGTTAGTTCGGTGCTTTTGTTGTGGCCAAGAAAGGAAGAAAAGAACGCGAACTCGAAATATAGGTATGAGCGAATGCCGAGTATAGGTGGATGTATATATATATATATATATATATATGTATATGTCTATATAGAAGGTGGGAAAGATTGTGAGAAACTTTTCAAGAACTTCGAGAGGGTTTGTAAGAGCAAAGAGCGACCGAATTCACGTGAATTGTAATCTATTGGGTAGATAAGGACGCACACAAACGCAAATACACGAGCACATACACGTATGTGTATTTATATGTGTTTATATAAACGTTATATACCGGGTGGTGCAGTAACTATTAGCACCTTTGATATCTTCGACAGTATAGGCCCCGAGTCGAAATGTATAGCCTCTCCTCTGAACACTGGCAGGACCTATCCATATTTCGTAATCCACGAGCCGCCAGCTTCTGTTGAACCTACCAAACGCCATTTGTCGACTTGAGTGTCATGACGAGGCCTCCATTTGGTTCAGTATAGCGTCTGCTAGTCCTCCAAAACTTTCTTTCGACCCCAAATTCGATATCTCCTTCATCAACACTCCATTGTGGCCTGATTGGTAACCCGTTCGATGACGAAATAAATACGTTTTCGCTGAATGGAGGGTCCGGAGGGTCTACAGTGCGCCTACAGTAGCCGAATGGAGGGTCCAAAGGGCCTACAGTACGCCTACGATAGGCCGAAAGGGGAGCCAGTAGTGTGGGAGTGCTCGAAGTAGGCCCACCTGGGGTTTCGCAAGTTCAGTTTCGCTCTGCATTGGCCTCCTTTGAGTGACAATGTCCAGTTTCTGCCATTCGGGAGGTTCATCGGAGGCCCTAACGTATTGGTATTCCAAACATTGTCTCCTCGTTTAGGTACCCGATAATCCGCTATCGCCGATCTCTGCTCGGGGAAGGAGGCCTTTATTTTGCGGGTTGAACGCGGCTCGAAAATTTTGACTCGGGGTGAGAGGAAAAAAAATCGTCTGTCGGGAGTCGATTGTACAGAAGGGGTTATTGCAATCAGATGGTGGTGAGGATTGTCTTTACAGATGGAGTTCCTTCCAAGATGTAGAGCTCACATTTGCTTTTTTAAATGGATTGCCGTGTTTCTGCGTCTACCATCTGATAGCAGTTGTTGAAACGAACAAAATGGAAACAGCATTTCATTTAAAAACACACACACACGCACAAAGATGATTTTCGTGCCCAGGAAGCAAATCCACCCCGTGCAGAATTTTTTTAGGGATACCTAAGTACCAATCATATCCCGATCGGGATGATATACGGATTCCCTAGAAGGGGATGCGTCCACTACGTAGCACAAAGCGGAGACGTGGTAGCAAGAATTTGAATTACGTATTAAATACATTTTTCTTAATAAATTAAATACATATTTTCTTAGTTCGAACGATCTCTAATTAAAATATAATTACGTAGAATAAATAACCTAGATCACTTTTCTCCAGGAAATATGTCTTTCAACGTCTATCTATTTATTGTTTTTTCGAAAACTTTTATTAATTCCAAAGAGTTTTGTTCGAAATACTGTTATTGAAATATATAAGTTTTGCCAGTTATACTGTAGCACCAATTTTTACCTAATCTTTTTCAGATCCTTCAATAATTGATTTCAGAAAATGTCCAGCGTCTCCAGCTGATACGGATCGGTATCTCCTGGTAATTTTTACCAGGAGATTCGATATCGAATTAGGTCTTGTTCTAGAAGTTCGGGATTCTAGTCTGGACCAAATGCAAAGTTTCTATTTGGATTCTGACTAGAGCTCTTAATAATTCCGGATTAGGATCCTGGCTAGAATCCGATTTGCGAGCGTTACATTTTGTTCCGGCAAGATATACTTTTATTTTCTTTGGAAGATAATTTATATACGATAAGTATTCTCGAATATTCTCGCGCAGTCCGGTAATATCGCGTCGATTCGCGTGTTTACAAAATCCCGCTTCAAGACCAAGGCTCGCGCAAATTCTATCGAACAATTGTATCGCCCTCTCAAATTATTCCAAGAGTATGTAATCTTTCCGCTACCCAGCGGATAGTCTTCGGACACTCGCGCGGTTATGATCGAATCTCAGTAACTTATCTATTCGATCACCGTTTCTCAAAGACACTCGCGCCGGTAATGATCGAATCCAAGTCAATTATCAATTCGATCACCGGTTTTCAATCAAGTGATTTTTCGAATCTCATTTTTTTATTAAACTATAGCCACGAAAATTGAACTGTTTATTTATTTTAACACCTCCGCCCTACTAACAGCACTTTTCACGGGGATCGTGGAGTTAATCTAGCTTTTTCCTCAAACACATTTCGTTCCCGGATGCGATCCCATATCCGACTGTGAATTCCGATTGAGAAACCAGGATCCTAGTCGGAATCGGACTAGGATCCTGGTATCCACGACAATATTTCTGCACGGGAAGTTTGCATCGTTGAAATGCAATGAAAATGAATATTTCTGAAGTCCACGAAATTTTTTTTTTGGTACAATTATAAAGATAAAGAAATAAAAATATAAAAAAGAACTCTCGTTGCATACCAACGATGCAAACTTCAACACCATTATTTCTCACACTCGTTTATTCGAAGATATGAAAGGTGCTAAAAGCTAGTGGACCACCCGGTAGATTTATAGGAGTAGGGCAAGGAGTTTGGTCGCCGCGATTAAGACCGACTGTCCACGATGTGACGGTCCTAAGAGATAAACGATATATACGCGCGCACACTCACAAGCACACACACATATACATTCGAGATTATGAGGGATGAGGGAACTAAAGAGAGGACTTCGAGGAGACCTCCGGGGAAATTCGGACGATTGCTATTCTATAGGCAGTGCCGCAAGGGAAAACCAACAGCAGAGCGGTGGCTACTGGCTGCCGGCTGGCAGTGGGAGTAGGACGGACGGTGGGTGGCGTGGGTGGGATGGGGTGGGGGCGAAAGTATGAGGAGGGCGTTGGACGAGGTTGAGGTTAGGGATGAGAGAATGTCGAAAAAGAGAGCAGAAAGTTGAAAGCGTGGGCGCAGCGTACTACCGCACGAAAGCCAAGTCCCGAAGGTACCAGGGACTAATGGGAAAACCTGCGCCGTCCCCGCTTGCCAATGCCACTTTCCACTTTTCTTAAGGAACTTGTTCGGAGAAAAAAAAATTTGCTCGATAGTTCGTGACACTACTGCAGAGCTTTATATATATATATATATATATATATATATATATATACACACACACACTTATATATAGCGTTAAGAAAAAATAAATAAACTTTTTTAACACACACCGATTATATAGACATATATTGGTGTATGTCAAAAAAAGTTTCTATTTTACTTTCTTGTTCTTCCACTTTTCGTTACAATTTCACATACACATACACTAGCGGCGAAAAGTTTCCGGACAAAAATTCAAAAAAGTTCCGGAACGATTTTTTATGATGTTTCGCCGATAGTTGACATAAATGAAATTTAATAAACGGCATTTTGAAGGGGGGAGGAATTCAGCTTCCGTAAAAAACGGAAAAAAAACGGAATTCCTCCCCAGGGGGGAGGAATTCCGTTTTTTTTTTATTTTTTACTATTTTGTTTACGACTAGTACCCTTTTTCGAAAACGACCATTTTTCGCCTTTTTTTTTGTTCCGTTTCTGGCCCGTTCTGGACCCCGATGACAGACAATTTTTTTAAATGCATTTCTTTGACCGGAATCATAAAGGGAGAAGTTCAAGCTTCAATTCTGTTTTGTTTAAGCTTCGTACGTTTTTTTTTCGTCCGGCTCAGTTCCAATTCGGAGCGAGCATAGTCTATAACATTTTCTATCGTTCTATCTATATTCTACATCTGTAATGTTAGAAAATAGATATTCTATTTAGAATGTTAGAAAATAGATCTATTTTCTAACATTCTATCTCTCGAAAATCCAACTTTTTTTTTCCACAGTTTGGCATTTACGTGATTTTCAAATATGTAAGGGAGAGTAGGGTAAATATGAACGCTGGGTAATTTCGGACACTTCGGTATTTGGTACCTTAGCTGCCCCCCCCCCCCCTCCTTTCGTGCTTAAAATAATGTTTTTGTCGTCCAGTTAACTACCTGTTCAATTTAAACCTTGTAACTGTAAGAATAAATTTCTGATTGTCCGAAAGCTAGGACCTCATAATGGTCGGTTATACGTACGTGTCTGAAAATTGGACCATGACAGTATCCGAACACAGGGACGTAACGCTATCACCTGTCTGGAAATCCGTACATTTGCTATTATCCAACATTTAAATGCGTTAAAATTTAAAAAAAATTACTTTTCGCCAGTTAATGCATGTATATTAAAAACTAGAATTCATGACTTGAAGGTTAATTCCAGTCATTTTCTAAAAAAAAGCGGTCCTTATATGACTAATAAATCCCATAATCAAGTGACGCTCTTAACCGTCCGGGCATTGGTTGCTAAAATCACTTTAAGATAAATTTAAGCATACCTGTGTCTCATGGTTACTTCGAAGAGCACCTTGTCGCAAAAATTGAAGATTCTTTATTTAAAAAAAAACATTGAGGATCGTCCTCAAAACGGATGTGATGAAAGCTAAAATTGCATGCGGGTTCAAGAGAGCTCTTTCTCATCCAGATATATGTATATGTATATTTGGGTGTGGAATGGTGATTCTGAAGACATTCGACGTTGATGCTCGTCCTCATATATATATATATATATGCAGGAATCTGTGTGAACATCTGTGTGCGACGGTATCTCTATCTATAGAGTGGTTCATCTCGAGTGCATTTCTGCATTGCCATACCGACGGGGAACTCGGAAGAAAGTAGGTCGAGGAATCCAATATTCCTGGTTCAACCGTCCTGATAATATTTTGATATATATATATATATTTTTATAAGTGTGTGTGTGTGTGTGTGTGTGTAGAGTAGCCGGTTCGACGGTCGCAAAAACTTGGCTGAGGGAAAAACAAAAGAGAAGATTGCACTAAACGTGGAGTAGTTTGATTTAGTTTACCAACATTTAGCAATATGAATCTTGTTTCAATCTTCATCTTCAATTCCATTATCATAATGAGATCTGACATTACGAGGCTTCAGAGTGTGCGAAATGTTTCATGTAAAACGATTGTTTCGCGCATATTGCTCTCTCTCTCTCTCCTTCTCTCTCTCTCTCTCTCTCTCTCTCTCTCTCTCTCTCTCTCTCTCTCTCTCTCTCTCTCTCGCTCTCTCTTTGCGTTTGATGAATATGGGTTGCGGCTGTTTTTAGCATTCATCTCTGCATTGTACACAGCATCATGTTCTTCATTTTATTTAAATTAACTTTTTCTATAATTTAATTATATCATCTCATTATTATTAAGTTATATTTTTTGTCATTATTTCATTATGACATATAATATGAATGATAATATTATTCATGTTATCTCATTATTATTAAGTTATATTATTAAAAATAACAAAATTATGAGAAAACATAATTAAACTATGCGCTTTAAATAATTATTTTATTTCAATTTAAAAAATTTTTTTTAAAGTTTTACTTGCATCGCCTTTTCGGTTTTTTGCAATGGTC